>CM059222.1:26176905-26276905 GCA_030347435.1 Clarias fuscus | reverse complement strand
AAGAAGGTGTGGGCTTTTGGTCTTTATGTTCCAGTGAAGGAGGTGTGGCCTTTTGGTCTTTAGCTCCAGTGAAGGAGGTGTGGCCTTTTGGTCTTTAGCTCCAGTGAAGGAGGTGTGGCCTTTTAGTCTTTAAGTCCAGTGAAGAAGGTGTGGGCTTTTGGTCATTAGCTCCAGTGAAGGAGGTGTGGTCTTTTGGTCTTTATGTTCCAGTGAAGGAGGTGTGGCCTTTTGGTCTTTAGCTCCAGTGAAGGAGGTGTGGCCTTTTTGTCTTTAAGTCCAGTGAAGAAGGTGTGGCCTTTTGGTCTTTAGCTCCAGTGAAGAAGGTGTGGCCTTTTGGTCTTTAGCTCCAGTGAAGGAGGTGTGGCCTTTTGGTCTTTAGCTCCAGTGAAGGAGGTGTGGCCTTTTGGTCTTTAGCTCCAGTGAAGGAGGTGTGGCCTTTTGGTCTTTAAGTCCAGTTAAGGGGTGTGGCTTTTTGGTCTTTAATTTCAGTGAAGGAGGTGTGGCCTTTTGGTCTTTAGGTCCAGTTGAGGAGGTGTGGCCTTTTGGTCTTAAATTTTTAGTGAAGGAGGTGTGGCCTTTGTATGTTTAGTTCTAGTGAACGAGGTGTGGCCTTTTGGTCTTTAAGTCCAGTAAAGTAGGTGTGGCCCTTTGGTCTTTAATTTCAGTTAAGGGGTGTGGCTTTTGGTCTTTAGCTCCAGTGAAGGAGGTGTGGCCTTTTAGTCTTTAAGTTTAGTGAAGAAGGTGCGGGCTTTTAGTCATTAAGTCCAGTGAAGAAGGTGTGGGCTTTTGGTCTTTATGTTCCAGTGAAGGAGGTGTGGCCTTTTGGTCTTTATGTTCCAGTGAAGGAGGTGTGGTCTTTTGGTCTTTATGTTCCAGTGAAGGAGGTGTGGCCTTTTGGTCTTTAGCTCCAGTGAAGGAGGTGTGGCCTTTTAGTCTTTAAGTCCAGTGAAGAAGGTGTGGCCTTTTAGTCTTTAAGTCCAGTGAAGAAGGTGTGGCCTTTTAGTCTTTAAGTCCAGTGAAGAAGGTGTGGCCTTTTGGTCTTTAGCTCCAGTGAAGGAGGTGTGGTTATAAGTTGTGCTAACATATATATATATTATGCAGACACAGTGTAACTTTTAAACCAATGTTGGTCTATTTTGTGCTTCTTCCTCCGGAAAGGAGTGAAAACAGCAAATTCAAGCTAGCAGTTCAAGGACGATCCATAAATGCATTAAAATATAATAACATTAAAATACGAACAGTTGAACAGCAATAAAACTGCAAAATCATTCTGATAAGAACACACAGTGAAAAGTTGGCGGGTGCTACTAACGGAGCAGCCGCACATCCATGATGGTGTGAAGCTCAATCGATACCTCGCGTACGCTCACACTTAACAGGAGCAGCTCAGAACAGACTCGCTGCAGAATGTCCAGTTAGGGCCAAATCAACAAACTAACACCATTTAACATGTTTGTTTTTTGTACTTGTTTTTTGAGCTACTTACAGTTGAACAAAAGTGCTTTCTACACCCCTCTGATACGAAGGGTGTCCAAGTCAAACTGGGACTTTTGATTGCACTGACAGATAGAGCACAGTTCTGAGAGTAAAAACTCCCTTTCTTTCTCCATATAATCTCCTGTTACACTCATGCACTTCTCCCAGTGTTTCACTAGAGCTTCGACACCATCAAGGTAGAAAGTTTGCTCAGAAAGCCGAAGCCATGATTGGATCACCTGCTTCGTTCACGTCTGAAACGCCGGCCTCCCAGGAACTCCTTTAATGGCCCAAACATGTGGAGCGAGGTCAGGACTGCACAGGGGAATGTGGCAAAAACTCCCAGCCGAGTTCCTGTTGTGGTGTTGATGGATTTTTGTGTGTACAGTACAGTTCCTACAGACAGATGCGTTGCTTCCGCGAGTTTTATTTAAAAAGCTATCCATCAAAGTTTTAAGAATCATGCAGTCCAGTCACTGAATGTTCACGGGAATGATTGCTGTGGGCTCCGAGCCACTTCAGCCGGGATCGTCATTCACGAGCGTGTAGCCATAATGTGCTCTTCGCAAATTGTCGGTTCAAAACATAAAGTCAGATTTTGACCTCTGATTGTTATAGAGCACTGACACTGGAGACTCCTTCCATAAACATTACATAAATGCACCGGTTCCTTTCTGAGTCTGAGTCTAGCCACCGTCGCACTCGGCCTGCTCGTCAGGGACAATCTGATCATTTTGGTCCATACATATTTTCTCACAAATTTCATGTCCATTTCCATAATTTTCTTTCGATTCAGTAAAGTTGCTTTGTAACAATGATGGTTCTACAACAAAGTGCTGTACAAATAAAACTTTCTTCAATTTAATTCACACAAAAGACTGAAACATACTGCATTTGACACCTTGAATGCTCTAAACCTAGATTATGCAGAGCTTTCATCATACTAATCCATGTGAACGAGTTACTATAGAAACGATGAACTAAAATAAATCTCTCACTCGTCCTGACACTACTGTCACATCTGCTTTTACAGAAACCTAATCAACACTTCCGTCCAGTTCAGTTACTTTGGGGTGTATAGCCTTCGTGCACACAGGGGTTATTAAGCTTCATCGCATCAGGGCTTTAGAAATAACGAGGAAACCTCCTCGTGTGTAATTTACTCAGCATTATACCGCACACAGGATGTAAGGCAGGATGTGTGAGCTTCCGTCCCTCGATTCCAACCCGTAAGTGCGCTTTGTTTGCTGCTAGGCAACCGCCAAGCGCGTTCCGTTCCGCAGAAGCATTATTAAAGTGTGATAACGAGCATAGACGTGAAGTTCTCCTCACCAAAAACCAATTAACACCGAGCCTGTCTGAAAGGTCGGGGAACAACGCAGGAACAAAAGAAAGGCGGAGAAACAGAAGGTGACAGCGCGGTCGGGTTCTCCGTGACGTGCCAGGAGGAAAAACTGTCGAGCGCAGCTCCTCGCACGCTGCGTGAGACGTCACGCTCCGGGCAGAAGGAGGGCCGGGTTGAGGGATGCAGGGGTTGTGTGCTTGAGTTTGCAGTAGCAGGCCTGCTGTGTGCCATGGCAGAAAATACAGTACAGACCAAAAGTTTGGACACCCCTTCTCATTCAAAGAGTTTTCTTTATTGTGTTCTTTAGCCCAAATGCGTCTCTTCTGCTTGTTGCCTGTCCTTAGCAGTGGTTTCCTAGCAGATATTCTAGCATGAAGGCCTGATTCACACAGTCTCCTCTTAACAGTTGTTCTAGAGATGTGTCTGCTGCTAGAACTCTGTGTGCCATTGACCTGCTCTCTGACCTGAGCTGCTGTTAACCTGTGATTTCTGAGGCTGGTGACTCGGATGAACTTATCCTCCGCGGCAGAGGCGACTCTCGGTCTTCCTTTCCCGGGGCGGTCCGCATGTCAGCCGGTTTCTTTGTAGCGCTCTGATGGTTTTTGTGACTGCACTTGGGGACACTTTCAAAGTTTTCCCCCCAGTTTTTCGGACTGACTGACCTTCATTTCTTAAAGTAATGATGGCCGCTTGTTTTTCTTTACTCAGCTGCTTTTTTCTTGCCATAATACAAATTCAACCTCTTTGAATGAGAAGGTGTGTCCAAACTTTTGCTCTGTACTGTAGCTTCCAGAATCACTGGAGCTGGATGGCAACACGGTGGGGTTACGAGTATACAGATGACGACGGAGCGCGTCTGGGTTTATAACAGATAGTTAATAACGATCCGGGGTGTTTATACCTGGGTTGAACTTTATCAGGCCTGATTCCCTCTTAACTAGCGCTATACTCAAGACCAGGATCAGCTCCAGGATCAGGACCAGCTGAGATGGAATCTCAAAATTCCTCATTAAAAATGTCTTTTTCTTTCTTTCTTTCTTTCTTTCTTTTTTTCTTCCCGGTAGCTACTTAGCCTAATCTGCGTCAAGGAGCGTCATTTTGGTGGATAAAAAAATTTTTAAGACAAAAACGAAAAAATATTTGCTCAAACCCACAGCTGAGGCTCGAACCATATTTAGCAAGACCGATCTCCACCACTGAGATAAGACCAAGGACAACTGCCAGGGTCAATACTTTAGTTGGAAGAGGTCTCACGACCAAGAATGCTCTCGACTCCTACAGCCTTAATTGTACTGTTTCATATGTTTAAACAACAGACAGTTAAAACACACACACACACACACACACACTGTTCTGTATATTCACAGACAGTACTGCCTTATAAATGACTCGAAAAAAATGAAGGAAAGATTTAGTCCTGGATTTACTTAACCGACCCTCGGAAGTCAAACCAAAAAGAAATTTTCTCTTTATTTATTTATTTATTTATTTATTTTTGATACAGCTTCACTTTTGGTACAGAGTGGGTCGCGGCTAACATTGAGCAATACGTGGCAATAATTGGCAATACTTCGCTATAATCAATAAAAACAGAATGGTTTGAGTAAGTATAAGTAAGCGAATGCATGCAGCACAGGTGAACAGAGTCGCAAGAGGAAATAATACATTTAAGCAGAAATCACAATGACATGAACTAGCGGTTTCAGTCTCAGTTCTTCCTATTTCTCATTTTTGCAATTAAGCATGCCTCGTTTGAATATTAGGCCACGCCCCACTGTTCTCACCTTGTCCTCTGGGAATTATACTGTCTTTGTTTTTCTTAAATTAGTTTTTTCATTATAACATGCTGTATATACGGCAGCGTGGTGGTGTAGCGGTTAGCACTGCGGTTAGCCCCTCCAGGGTCTGGGTCCGATTCCCACCTGTGTGCATGGAGTTTGCGTGTTCTCCCCATATTTGGTGGGTTTCCTGTCGGTTCTCTGGTTTCCTCCCACAGTCCAAAGACATGCAGGTGTGCATGGATCTGGCGTTCCCAAATCGCTTGGAGTGTGTGTGTGTGTGTGTGTGTGTCCTGTGATGGATTCAGGGCGTACCCTCCTGTGACCCTGCACTCAAAATGGATAAATGAATCATATTTATGTCTTTTTTTTTTTGGTCCATTTTAGCCACCCTCTCGTCTCCTCGTCTCATTCTCAGATGTCTTCATCTTCTCTCCCTCGCCTCTTCTCCTTTCTTCGTCTCCTTCTTCATGTCTCGTCAATACATCTCTGTGCGCTTCCTCAGGGACGTGCTCTTGACACCAGCAGGCGTTTTTTGTTCTTGTCAAAGCCGACCATGCTTTTATTTCATCAGAGATTATTTGGAACTGTTCACTCGCTCTCAGTGTGTTTAACTGCAATTAGTCAGATTCAAACCTGCCCCCACCGTCTCTCTCACGCACACACACACACACACACACACACACACACACACACACACACACACACACACACACACATGACCTACAGTAACGCACCTTTTACCGGAATAGACTCCGTTGGCTCGCACGTTCCTGTTAGATTTATTTTTATTCCTGGTTTATAGTTCATTTTAATGTGAGGACCGAAGCGTTTCTCGAAGTCTAGAGTCAAATCTAAAATAAGTCGTACGTCCTACAGGTTCCAGAGAAACCTGTAGGAAACTGTAATCCGCTGATTACATGTCTGTGCGTCTCTCTGTATGGCGGAACTCTCTGTCTAACTTATTAATACACCGCAATTCTGTACGGTTGAGGATCTTAACTTCTTTAAAATTGTGTGGATAAACACATGACAAAATAATTCCCAAAACAGTAATCAATCAATCAATCAATCAATCAATCAATCAATCAATCAATCAAGAAGTAAAAAATAATCATAGAACCATCTGATACGATTGCTGACTGATGATATACCTTAAATATTATCGTTAATAAGCTTATGTAAGGTTTGCTGTGATATTATTATTATTATTATTTTTATTATTATTATTATGAGCTCTTTTTCCTCTGTCTGCCTCTCAGACCGCAAGTTCCTGATCGCCAACGCCCAGATGAAGAACTGCGGCATCATCTACTGCAACGAGGGTTTCTGCCAGATGTTCGGCTTCTCGCGGGCCGAGATCATGCAGCAGCCGTGCACGTGTCACTTCCTGGCAGGACCGGGCACCATGAAGAGCGCTCTGGCTCAGCTGGCACAGGCCCTGCTCGGCTCCGAGGAGCGCAAGGTGGAGATCCTGTACTACTCCAAAGAAGGTACGCGGAGGGAACGAGGACGGAGCGGGGAAACTAGAACTGTGGATGCTGTTTATTATACGCCACGTCCGTTCAAACGGTCACGGCAGTGTCACAGCGCTGTCCGCTCTCTTCTGCATACATGAGCTCCGATTGCCTGGTGTGACTCTGATTGACAGGAGATGAGCATGGACAGTTTTTGCTTACTTGGCACACACACGCACACACATACAGAGTTCTGTTTTGGTCAGGTTTTCACTTAAACGGGTAGAGTCAGAGCTGACAACCTCCTGTGTGTGTGTGTGTGTGTGTGTGTGTGTGTGTGTGTGTGTGTGTGTGATATGTTGAATCAAGAAATCAGTTTAATAGAACCTGTCTGACAAAGAGAAATACAGTGGACCCTTGGATTACGAGCATAATTCGTTCCGGAAGCAAGCTCATATTCCAAAACATTCCTAAACTAAATCAAATCTTCCCATAAGAAATAATGAAAACTCAAATAATTCATTCCACAGCCCCAAAAAAATAAATACAGAAAAATAATTAATACAATATATAAAGTAAAAATAAAACAATTTAACCTGAACTTTGCCTTTAAAAAAAGTTAAAATAAATCCCAACAGATAAGTGTGTGTGTGTGTGTGTGTGTGTGTGTGTGTGTGTGTGTGTGTGTGTATAGAGTGTACAGATGGGATCTATATTTAGAGTACTTGGTGACCGATTGAAGTGTGTGTGGTGGTGTGTGTGTGTGTGTGTGTGTGGGGTGAGAGGCTAATCACGCTGTTGCATCTGTTTTTTTCCTCCCTTTCACTGCCACTCATTTCTCCTCAATTGCCTCCTCCCTCTTTGATCTCCATCCTCCTCTCATACACTTCCAGTTTTATATTTTTAGCAATAATCTGACCATCTTTCTATTTTCCTCACTTTTTAGCCCCAAAACAGTCCCCCCCCCCCCCCCCCCACCCCACCCCCACCCCGGCCATTCTTCCTTTTTTCGATCCATTTGTCTCTCTCTCACATCGTTGCTTTTTTTTTCCATCTCAGTCTCTCGCACGGTCTCAGACTCAGCGTACATTCCTCCCATTGAGTTAAACCAGGTTTCTCGTGAAAATGTGACAGGTTATGCTCTTTTTCATGGAGTAGACGAAATGTTCCATATATATATATATATATATATATTTTTTTTTTAAACTGCATTCCCGAGCGTCTGCGCAGCTCACATCTCACGCTTTAGGACCATTTCACGCCAAAGCGTGTTTGATTGATTGATTCAGAAAAAAAGTTTTTAGAATATCGAAAAAAGCAGACCTGATATTGTCATATTATTATTATTATTATTATTATTATTATTATTATTATTTCTTCCCACTTTTCCAGCCACAAGCTTCAGGTTTCTTCCCCTCTTTCCAAACAGCGTTTTTCGCCAAGAATCCAAACCACTGAAACGCCGCAAGGTTCTCAGAGCAGGACGAGCAGATTAAAGAAAGCTCGCTGCCACTGCGTCACGTCTTTAAAAGTTATTAGAGTTTTGTTTGAAACAGTGGCGAGGAAGCGTGGCAGGCCGCTCGCAATGTCAAACAGACTCTTCCTATGAGAAGTCCCAGACTCTCTAGGGAAAGCTAGACGTCTGGCTCACGAGGCCGGCCCACGATACAGGACGCGACACGAAACTTCTCACGTTGTGACCGGTGTGCTAACTGGCTAAATGTGTGTGTGTGTATTTGTGTATGTGTGTGTGTTTGGGTGCTAGCGTTGTTTATTTGTCTGTGGTGACGTTTCTGATCACATCTTTGCAGCTTTCTGTGGTTTAAATATTTATCTGAGATAGACACCACACTGTATACCTGAACGTCACCAAACTTAAAAGGAGGAGTCTGTAGTACAGGAGGAGCATATTGTTGAGTAAAAGAATAAGCCACACCATGTTGCAAAGTCAATGATAGTAACAACTGAGCTACCCGAATCACCTCACCCACTCACGCATCGTCTATACCGCTCTGTCCTGTATACAGGGTCGTAGGGGGCCTGGAGCGTGGATGTATTTGTAGTGTGGGAGGAAACTGGGAGTACCTGGAGGAACCATATCCCAGCGTAACTGGGGTCAGAGCGCAGGGTCAGCCATGATACAGCGCCCCTGGAGCAGATAGGGTTAAGGGCCTTGCTCAAGGGCCCAAAAATGGCGACCTGACTGAGCTGGGAATCGAATCGTCAACCTTCTGATCAGTAACTCAGTGCCTTAGCCCTCTGAGCGACCACTGCCCCAGTATTTAAAGAAAACAGCATAGGACACAAAGGTCTCCTGTTGCTGATTGGCTGGAATAGGGTTGTGTTGAGCGGTTTGCGCCACTTTGTTCCCGGCCGTGTACGAACGCCAGTCTGTTTGATACATGGAACGGACAAAAAGTGTATTGGATTATGTTCTATCCATCCATCTCGAAACCTCTGTAGTCCAACTGGGGACTGTGGAGGCCAATGGCGTCCATTGTATTTATTCTCATTTGTACAACCTCCGGTCAACAAGTCAACAAAGTCACACATTACCGGCAATTTAGGAACATCAATTAGCCAAATCTGCATGTCTTTGGGAGGAAACCGGAGTCCCCGGACGAAAAACAAGCAAACACTGAAGGTGCGAGGCGGCTGTGCTAACCACTAAGCCGCCGATCCGCTGTAGATGACGTTATGTAAGGAATGATATGTAATGCTGTAAGTGTTTTATTGCTGTCCTCGTCCACATGGCCATTTTTCATTTATTAAAGAGCATCACATTTAAATACTTTAAATCACGTTTATTTACACTTCATGTTACGGGACGTCTCTGAGGCAAGTCAGACGCTACTTATATTACAGAGCCTATAAACAACCCTTTCTCCAGCTCCAGGTTTATTTCTCTCGCTGCTCTTAACGTGTCGTGTTATGGGGACCCTGGAAAGTGTAAAGTTCCTCTGTCCTCCCGAAGCCTGTTTAGAGCAGTGACACCGGAGAGCCCTTCCATAACTGCTAAATAAACTTCTCCTTTCCAAACAGAAAACATCAGGAACCGTATCATCAATTATACATCTCTGAAAAACTTTTTTTTTTTTTTTTAACTTATTTTGAGATTTTCTTTTTTCATTATGTGGAGGTTCTGATGAGATGAGATCATGAGCCTCTCATCTCTGGATGAGATGTAGCGCCTGACAGAGCTGTGAATCAAAAACCAATGGCTTACTAATCACTCTCTATCGCTCACTCGCTCTCTCTCTCTCTCTCTCTCAGGGACATGTCGGCCATGTTTGATAGACGTGATTCCGGTGAAGAACGAAGAAGGCGTGGTCATCATGTTCATCCTGAACTTCGAGGAACTGCTTGATCCTGCGTCAAAAATGGGCTTCAGGCAGCGAGTCACCCAGGGCTGGATACGCTCAGGTGTGTGTGTGTGTGTGTGTGTGTGTGTGTGTGTGTGTGTGTTTTGTTTATTCTATCATGAGTAAGCCGTTTAACATCCCGGATATAAGTGCTTCAGTATTTCAGGTTAGGTTTGTGTTTGTGTATCTGTGTGTGTGTGTGTGTGTGTGTGTGTGTGTGTGTGTGTGTATGGCAAATTTCTCACAAAATAAGGATATGAAATGTAGTGCAGGGATTACATCAGGTTATGTTTAACTCAAGGAAATATTTGAAAAAAGGTGTGTGTGCATGTTTATGCGTGACTTTGTGTGTGCATGCATTGAGGTTTAAAAACTTTTTTGAATCAGTATCTACTGCGGGTCAAGAATAGGTATCATTTTTTTAGTAAGTGTCATTAATTAAGCGTCATAAAACGGCACTGAAAGATTAATTGCAGTTGAAGAATTCTGAATATAGTTTGAAGTCTGACAGGATCAAAAACTGACGTTGCCATAGCGATATTAGAGAGAGAGAGAGAGAGAGATGATATCAGTCTGGCTCTCAAAATAAATCTAATGTGCTCATGATTAAAAGCCTCTATGAACACCAAATAAAGTTAAATTTGTAGGTTTTTTTGTTTATTTAAAAAAAATTTTGTTTGACAAGAATGTCGTTTCCTCTTTGACCACCATGAACGATTTTAATTTCACTAATGATTTAACTACTATTTTAATGAGATTTACATATTTAAAGTAGTGCACCATATGCAGACACACACACACACACACCTATACACTATATACAGTGATTCAGCGCTGTTGTGTGTGAACGCAGCACTCGAGGAATGTCTGCGCAATTAGACGAAATAACAAAAAGTATACCGATATACAGTAGAAGCGACAACTAGCATTACGTAAAAGACTAAAAGGAAAACTTCACCTGTTCAGTGCTAATGGAATAAACGACAAATTCTGATGAAAGTGTTTATAGCAGTTGATGGAAACGACCGGAAGCATATGGATCATTTAAAGCATGAACTATTTATTGCCTGTCGATTTTGCCATATTAATAATGTTGTGCATGCACCTGCGCTAAACCTGCCGTAGTTCACGAGTTGGCACGTCGATATCCGTATCCGCTCAGTGTCTGGTTTACAATCAGAATGTTTGTCAGCATACAGTGGATGGGAATCAATAAAATGTGACTAAACAAAGTAAGAAATCATACTGACTAGGCTTCGTTTTACAGCACCTTCAAAATGATCCGTATGAGGACTTTACGAGGACGGGTGGCGTGTTAGCATTTTTTATGGCGGGTTTTACAGACATCGTAGTCCTGAAGGCATCCTTCAGTCTTGTCTAGTCTAATCCTGTCTTTGTTGTGTCATGATTGGAGGGGGTAGGTTTAGTCGAGCTGTAGTAGAGGCTCAAAAAATTTTTGATTTGAAATTTGCCTTGTAAATGGGTTCTCATTTGTCTCTGTGGAAACCAGTGGACCAGGGGTTTAAGTCGCATTAAAAACGTGTGCTCCATGCATAGTGGTAGCTCAGTGGTGTAAGGCTCCGTGTTGCTGATTGGGAGCTGGGCGGTTCAAACCCTAGTTCTACCAGGCTGCCGCTGCTCTGTCTGCTCCAGGGATGCTGTATCATGCTGTATCACTCTACGCCCAGCCTGAAAACTGGTGGCTCAAACGGGTAAGGGTCTGGATTACTGATTGGAAGGTTGCAGGTTCGGGTCAAAGCACCGTCATCCTGCCACTTAGTCCTATCCCCTCCAGGGGCGCTGTATCCTGGTTCGATTCCCTCCAAGGGGTCTGTATTTCCCATACTATATGAATGAGTGTGCCCTGCAATGGATTGGCACCCTGTCCACGGTGTACCCCGCCTTGTTCCCCAAGTCTCCTGGGATAGACTCCAGGCCCCTCGCGATCCTGTACAGGAAGCGTTATAGACTTTGAGTGTTTGAGAAAGTGAATTGGCTGAGGGTTGGTAAGCCTCGTTACCTTGCACCTCCATGTTCCGGGTTCGATTCCCTCCATGGGGTCTGTATGCATGGAGTTTGCTGGTTCTCCCTGTGCTTGGTGGGTTTACATACTGCGTGAATGAGAATGTGTGTGTACCCTGCAATGGGTTGGCACCCTGTCCAGGATGGACCCCACTTCATGCCCTAAGTTTCCTGGGATAGATCCCAGGCCCCCCACGACCCTGTACACTGGATGAAGCGGTATAGGCGATGAGTGCGTGAGTGAGTGTGAATTTGTTGAGACTTTGAACCTGAACCCACACATAATTATACACCCATCAGCCACAAAACTAACACCACCATCAAGTGAATTGAATAACATTTGTTACCAATCGTATACTGGTGACAGGGTCATGTGCACCCAGGCTCATCTACGCCCATCTGGGCCGATCTCAAAGAAAAGCTGATGTGGAACAAATTGCTGGAAAAATGTCAATGCTGGGCATGAAAGAAAGGTATCAGAACACTCAGTGCATCATGGCCTCGGTTACCTTGCAATGACTTTAAGGTTGTCGATCCAACCTCCAAATTCCCGATCCAATCAAGTGGCCATGAAATAAGCTGGACAAAAATGTCCCAGTGACAGATACCACAACACATCCCAGAGGTGTTGTTGAGTCATGGCCTGAGGGGCCAGAGATTCCCCGGTGACACAAGAACCTACATGTTTTGTGTTTTCATGTCTGATAAGCGTGTATATGCAAAACCAAAAGTACCTGGTCATGTAGAGCGACTCTGTGATGGTGTTTGGGAACTATTTATTACACGAACTGGGTTCGCACACGTCTTATCGAGTTATCGTAATGCGGCCTTAAGAAAACAAGCTGTCCTGACTGACTGCATGACTAAAGGAATATAATCAAAAGCAGGCAAAACCGGTTTATGTAGGTCACAAACATAAATCGGTTATCAACTAAGAACAAAAGTGAAACAGATTCCTGATAAAGGAACTGATTAAGACGACTGTAGGAATTCTTTTTTTTAATGATTGATGTTAAATGATAAAAGAATGATTTGAGCAACATCTTAAACCTCCTTTCTCTTCTGGACAATCTGGACAATCAGATTGTTCTATTTAAAGGTCTTTATTAAAAGATTGAAAGTTCTTTATCAAATGTGTTATGGTCAGAGAATTTTTAGAAAGAAAACCGCCAGGGTCCGGGTTCGATCCCCGGCCAAGTTCGATTCCCGTCTCTGTGTGCATGGAGTTTGCATGTTCTCCCCGTGCTTGGTGGGTTTCCTCCGGGTACTCCGGTTTCCTCCCACAGTCCAAAATCATGTAGGTTAGGCTAATTGGCGTTCCCAAAATTGCCCGTAGTGTGTGAATGAGTGAGTGTATGTGTGTGCCCAGCGATGGATTGGCACCCTGTCCAGGTTGTACCCTGCCATGTGCCCTAAGTCTCCTGGGATAGGCTCCAGGCCCCCCGTGACCCTGAATACAGGATTAAGTGGTATAGATGGTGAGTGAGTGAGTGAGTGAGCTTCTGGGCAAGTTAAACCTGGCATCTTGTGCTGTGTCTATTGTGCAGCTCAGAAACGTAAGCTGAGGCTGAGAATGCCATCTTTACGAGTCACACGGCAACCTGCTTATCCCAAAGATCAGTTTGAAGGAGTCGTTGTGGACTATCTACAGGTACACATGCAGTTCTATTATAACTCTATTATATAGTCACATATTACAAACTTTATTAATGAACTCAATCAATCAGTTAATCTCTTTCTGTCTCTCTGTCTCTCTCTGTCTCCTCTCTAGCCTCCTGATACGGATGTGCCGCTGAAGAGTTTCCCTATCCCATGTCAAGAGAGCTCCTTGCAGTGTGAAACGCAAGCTCTGATCCATCAGGAGCACTCGTTCACCTTGCCACCCGCCACCCTGGAGCCCGGTGTTTCCCAGGTCCCCCACACACACTCGCGTACACACTCCAGGGAGAGCGTGCACAGCCTGCGGCGCGCCTCATCACTGCACGACATCGACGCCATCAGGGACCAATGCAGCGGTCAGTTGTACTTTTTTATGTGCTGTTATATATGCAGCTTTGGTTCGTGTTATTCACAGGCTTGCTGTTCCTGATCAGATCAGGACGAAACTGAAATGCTGTCTGTGTTGGAGTAAGGAAACACCAGAGTTCACCAGGACCAGAGTTCACACTGGCATGTCCTGCACATGGACTAGCCCCAAAGAAAATTATGTTGGCAAGGCAAGGAGCTAGTAGTAATTGATTCACTCGTCTCGCTTAGCGTGGATTCAGAGACTACCTAGTGGATTTGGGGCAGGAATACACAAGGGATGTGACAGAATGGAAGTTCATCCACACACTTTCATATCTCAGAACAATTAGGAGTCCCTGGTAAATGTAGAGGCAGCATGGTGGTGTTATGGTTAGCTCTTTAGTCTTGCCCCTCCAGGGTCTGGATTCGATTCCCACCTTGGGGTCTGGGTGGGTGGAGTTTACATATTCCCTTTGCACTTTAGTTTCCTCTCACAGTTCAAAGACGTGCAGGTTAGGCTAATTGCCCGTTGGGGTCCTACCACAGTTGTTAATATGTGAATAAATGTAAATGTACATTGGCCTAGACCAGGAATAGGCAAGTTCAGTCCTAGAGAGGTTCCAGATCCAACCCTAATCAAACGCATCTAAGCAAGCTAATCAAGGTCTCCAGGATTAGCCAACAGAACTAAGGCTAGAGGCCAGTGAGTTTTTTTTTTTTTTTTTTTTTGCAGAGTTGGAAAATCTGAAATCTGCAGGATTGCTGCTCTCTAGGACTGAACTTACCTTCCCCTGGTCTAGACGGTCCCTAGTTCGACTACAGAGGTTCCTAAATGGTTGAATGGATATATAGACTATATATAGAGGCATGAATGTGGAGAAATGAACTTAGGATCGAACTAGGGGCCCTGGAGCTATGCGGCAGCAACGCTCCTTGATCTATTACCATCAGTAACATTTGGCAATTTTTTCTTTTTACCAGAATTACTAAAACTAAAGTTTTCAATTTTAGGATTATTATTACCAATAAAGGCGGCATGGTGGTGCAGTGGTTAGCACTGTCACCTTGCACCTCCAGGATCCGGGTTCGAGTTCGGTCTCTGTGTGCATGGAGTTTGCATGCTCTCCCCGTGCTTGATGGGTTTCCTCCGGGTCCTCCGGTTTCCTCCCACAGGCCAAAGACATGCAGATTAGGTTATTTGACATTCCCAAATTAGCCGTAGTGTGTGTGAATGAGTGTGTGAGTGTGTGTATGTGTGTGTGTCCTGCGATGGATTGGCACCCTGTCCAGGGTGTACCCTGCCTTGTGCCCTAAGTCTCCTGGGATAGGCTCCAGGCCCTCCGCGGCCCTGAATACAGGATTAAGCGATATAGATGATGAGTTAGTGGGTGAGTGAGTATTACCAATAACTTTATAGAATAAGATTTATATTACGGCTTTCTCGACCCCAACCCAATGGCGCAGCACAATTTTAGAAGGACAAATTATGCAGACTGTTTTTTAAAGGAACGTGACCTTATGAGTAGTAACGAAGATGTCTCAGAAAAAAAACCCCAACGCTTTCATGTCATAACTACAGTACAGTATTTCCGACAATACCCGAAGGCAGGGTGATCAGGGAGAATCATGATACAGTGTTGACCTCCCAGACTCCTGCAGCTCTACAAAGCAGTCTGGGATGAAAGGCGTTCATTAAGGCTGATTAGGGGTTTCTCACCAGCTCAGATGCCGTCTGATCGTCGCTACATCACAGGGAACAACGGAAATCTCATTACCACAGAGAAGCGGGGATTGTTTTTCTTCATGTGCAACATGCAGCGCAATCACTTATGGTTTTGCATTTTGAGTGACTATCCATAGTGTAGGTTAGTCATGTGTTGCGATGTGAGGGAACTGCTCCATAAGGAACAATAAAGAACAGTAAGGAGCGTGGCTTACTGAACTCTGGGCAGGTGATGCAATCAGGACCTTTGTACGCCAATGATTACTCATGGACTTCGTAATCGAGGCTGCTGAAGACTGTGTGTGTGTGTGTGTGTATGTGTGTGTACAGTATGTTTAAGTGTGAGTATGTGTAATAAGAGAAGGGCAGTGGGTTTAAATTGGCACATCTGTCAATATATTTAAGCGTATGTCTCATATGAATTCTCATATGATTTAAATATTTATCTGCATACCATATGCTTTTGCTTGTGCGCTATTTGCTATGCTAAATGTAGGAGTAGACAGAACGGCACTGTTTCCAGAGAAACAAAAAGCAGTAGGTCTGTTAAGTGTGTCAGAAGTGTGGGTGGGTAAAATTGCAAAAAAAAAACAAAAACAAAAAAATAGATTGCAGTACTTGAAGTTTTTATGATACAAGTCGTGCATAATATCATTGAGGTTTGCCGTTATAATCAGGGTTATAAAAGTACTGACAGTACCCGCGGTATCTCAGGCAAGCCTATACTAACGTTATTTCTCTTGTTGGTGTTATATTGTCATCACTTCATCCTAGTCTGAATACTAAATTGTAGCTTCAGATGCATGAAATTACTGTATATGATGTACAGTATACTGTATGAGATCTACGAGGCAACAGTTCTGATTTGATATTCACCCACAGACGCCTTGAAGCCCAATAACGTGAACTCCACGTCGGATTCGGATCTGATGCGGCATCGCGCCATTGGACGGATCCCCCAGGTCACGCTGTCGTTCGGGGCAGAGCGGGTCAGACCGCCCTCACCAACCGAGATCGAGATTATTGCCCCTAGCAAGATTAAGGACCGTACGCAGAATGTTTCCGAGAAGGTCACCCAGGTCACCCAGGTAACACACACACACACACACACACACACACATGTAGGATTGTCGCCTTGGAACTCTAGGGTCTGGGTTCAGTTCCGGCCTCCGGTCAGTGTGCATGGAGTTTGCATGTTCTCCTCGTGCTTGGTGGGTTTCCTCCGTGGACTTTGCCTGTAGTGTATGAATGTGTGGTGTGCGCATTGTGGTCTGCGATTGATTGGCACCCTTCAGTACCCTTCAGTACCCTTCAGTGAACACAGCAGTGCACATGCTCGTGGAAACTCAGACGGTTATTTGCAAAACAAATAACGTTATAGCTTTCAAGCTTCGCCACTTCAGTCTGCTTGGCTTTATGGTCTTGGGTTGTCTTCTACAGCAAAGAGAGCGAGATGGAGAAGAGTGGGAGGGGAAGAGGGAGAGAGGGAGAGAGAGTACATAAATATACATGGTCCAGCAGAGCTCAGGTGTGCCATCTTAGTCATTACCCCTCTAGTTCGTCCCCAAACACCTTGATTCCAATGCAGACCCTCGCTGAACCACACCTCCTCCTTCTACATATTTATATTTATAACGTTTTCTTTATAGTTGGATAAAAAATCTGAAGCCGTGAGGATGTCTTGATGTACTGTATTGTGGTATGATATTTTAAGATTAGGACTTGTAAATGTGACTTGTGATTTGGATTGAACGAGTCGTGGAGTAAATTAAAATCTCATGGATGATGCTGATTGGTGAACAGATGTTAGGTAACTGGGGGAGTGGTGAATAAATTATAGGTTAATTAATGTTCAGGTGAATGTATGCTTGGGTAATTAATATATTGGTATTATAAAGTAATATAAAGGGCTGATTTGGTGTATTGGTGACTAGATAGTAGGGTAATTAGGAAATAGATGATGTATTAATTGGCTGATTGGATAATTGGCTGATAATTGGTGAATGGAGGAGGGTGTAACTGGTAAATGGATGTTAGAGTAATTCGAGGATTGGTGAATATGTGGATTCAGGATATGGGTCACTGGTAGATTTGTGAATGGATGATAAGGGAACTGGCAGGTTGATGAAAGGATAATAGATAACTGGTGGATTGGTAAATGGATTATAGGATAACTGGTCAAATGTAACTGTAAATCTGTGCTGATTACTCACTCAGTCATCATCTATACCACTTTAGACTGTATTCAGGGTTGCGAGGGGCCTGGAGCCTATCCCAGCAGACTTAGGGCACAAGGCGGGGTATAATCCATCACAGGGCACACACACATTCACAGACTATGGGCAATTTAGGAACGCCAATTAGCCTAATCTGCATGTCTTTGGACTGTGGGAGGAAACCGGAGTATGCGGAGGATACTCACTAAACACACAAGTCCACGCACACAGAGCCGGGAATCGAACCCAGACCCTGGAGGTGCAAGGCAACAGTGCTAACCACTACATCACCGTGAATTTATTATGAGGAATTAAAAAGGAATTGGTGGATTATATGAATGGACAATGGGGTAGATGGATTTAGTGAATGGCTGTTAATTGGTGGATTAGAACGATTAAAGAAGAAAACAGATGCCAGTTGGTGGATCGTATGAATGAATAATGAGGTCAAAATGGTGGCAAGCAAAACGAGTGCTGGAAAGGTCAACAACAACATTATCTCCCAGTAACTCAAACGTCATCACTAACAGCCAGTGCCCTATAAACAGCAATGCACATGGATGCAGTCAGTATTGAACGTGCGTGTGTGTGTGTGTGTGTGTGTGTGTATATATGTGTGTGTGTGTGTGTGTGTGTGTGTGTGTGTGTTTGTTTATGTTCACACTAATGACCTCAGACCCATCCTGCCAGGCCTGCCAGTGCGATCTGTACATATTGGGTTGAGAGTATACGGGTCAATATTTTATAGCCGCTAAATTAAATTTGCTTGGGTCAGGCACAGTGTTGGGGAACGAGGCCACTGTGCCATATCTGTGCTCTTATTGCTGGTATATTAGTTCATGATTTGTACGGGTTTTGTGCTTTGTTCTAGCTTTTTGTGTTATGGCTGAAATAGTGTAACAGAGAAAGAAGAATGAATGAAAGAGGATGTATTTGTGACTCTCTCAATTGAAGGCACATAGGAGTCAGTTTGTCATCCTGCCAGTGGAAAAATCAATCAATCCAGCAAACCTCAGCTCATTCAATGCTGTTGAATCCTAAACCTAGTGTGTGTACAGTGTTGTACAGTGTTAAGCATTACGTCTGTAGATAAAGCATGGGGCAGCGTGATTCTTGCTGCAGTAGGGTCTCTGTTAGTGCTTGTTGTCGAGCCCATATTTAACCATTACATGCAGTAATAACTCTGTTGGGTTTAATTGGGCGTCGGGTATGCTGGCGCACAATGTTCAGAAATGAGCAAATCAATGGAACATTTTTGTTATATTTGTCAGATTCATCAATCTTTAAAATTGTAGATCCTTCAAGATTGAAAGAGTGTTTCAACGTCATTTAAAATGTATAGAATTCTAAATGGGTGGCACTGTGGTGGAGTGGTTAGCACTGTCGCCTTGCACCTCCAGGGGCCGGGGTCGATTCCCGGCCAGGCTCGATTCCCGTCTCTGTGTGCATGGAGTATGCATGTGCTCCTCGTGCTTGGTGGGTTTCCTTCGGGTACTCTGGTTTTTTCTTCCCACAGTCCAAAGACATGCAGATTAGGCTGATTGGCGTTCCCAAATTACCCGTAGTGTGAGTGTGTGTAAATGTGTGTGTCCTGCGATGGATTGGCACCCTGTCCAGGGTGTATCCTGCCTCATGCCCTATAAGGCTCCTGCGATAGGCCCCAGGCCCTCGGTGGCCCTGAATACAGGATAAAGTGGTATAGATGACGATGATGAGTGAGTGAGGGAAAATTATAAATGGTTAGGTTCTGCCCCATCTTATAACAGATTGGTGATAGTTTGATGGGGTATCTGGTAGATTGGTGAACGGGGGGATGGGATGATTGGTAAATTAGTGAATGGGTAATGGGATATCTGGTAGAGTGGTGAATGAAGAATGGGGTAACTGGTAGAGTGGTGAATGAAGAATGGGGTAACTGGTAGATTGGTGAATGAAGAATGGGGTAACTGGTAGATTGGTGAATGAAGAATGGGGTAACTGGTAGATTGGTGATAGTTTGATGGGGTATCTGGTAGATTGGTGAATGGAGAATGGAGTAACTGGTAAATTAGTGAATGGATAATGGGATATCTGGTAGAGTGGTGAATGGAGAATGGAGTAACTGGTAAATTAGTGAATGGGTAATGGGATATCTGGTAGAGTGGTGAATGGAGAATGGAGTAACTGGTGGATTGGTGAATGGGGGATGGGGTAACCGGTAGGTTGGTGAATGGTAATGGGGTAACTGGTGGATTGGTGAACGGGGGATGGGGTAATTGGTAGAGTGGTGAATGGATGATGATGTAATTGGTAGAGTGGTGAATGGATGATGATGTAATTGGTAGAGTGGTGAATGGAGAATTAGGTAACTGTAATGTTGGTGAATAATTGTTCAGGTAAATTGTGGATGGCTGAATTGATTATGGGCAAAAGTGGTGAAATGAAAAAAAGAATGATGAAATGAACAAATCAATGGAACATTTTTGTTATATTTGTCAGATTCAACAGTCTTTAAAATTGTAGAGCCTTCAAGATTGAAAGAGTGTTTCAAAATTTAAAATGTATAGAATTATAAATGGTTAGGATCTGCCCCACCTGCCACTGTACCACTTTGGATGTTTAACAGTTTAGCATTAAACATCATTCAGACATCCGAAATATATTTCCGATTCCAGAAATGAATCCAATGAGTTCGGTCCAAACTACGCCTGCTATAAATAGATCATGCGCTCCTTAACGTCCCGGTTTCATCCGTGAATATAAATTATGCAGAGCACCAGGGCCACTTTTTTTCCTGCACGTTTGTAATGACCCGTAAATGCCTAGACATGAATCACTTACATGTGGTAATGCAGCGTCAGAAATACAGCGCTGTGACAGAAACTCACACTGTCCTCTTTTTTTCATTTCTTTAATGTTACAAATTACTAATAAGAATATCAAAGAAGGATTTTCTTGTGTGCTAATAGTTTTAACTGTTCCTGGAACTCTTATCATTTTCATATAAGCCACATATAAAGAGAAACAAGTACAGGTTACTTTATTTTTCACAATCCTAAAAAGTTCACCATCAAATCTGCAGAAAAGTCAGTCTTCTGTTCCACTCTCTTTATGATGGATACAAGATACGCAGGTGAGCGCATGAAAGATGAATGTTTGTGTGGTTGTGTGTGCGTGCGTGTGTGTGTGCGTGCGTGCGTGTGTGTGTGTGTGTGTTTGAGATGTCCTGCCGCTGATGGACGTAATTCATTGTTTGATAATTGGACTTCGATTCGGCGTGGTGTGAAAAAAACGCCATTGATGCCTGCTGTCATTGATCCGTCTGTGTTGCGTGTGTGTATGTGTGTGTGTGTGTAGCTCAGTTATCTGCTCAGGAAGAGCTGGGTTTTCAGTGCAAGTTGGTGATGTGTACTGTATGTCAAGGTTATATTAAATCAAACATACATTTTTGTCAATACATTATATATATATATATTTATTTATTTATTTATTTTTAAAATTAATTATGAGTCTGGTGTATATACCGTATGATTAGATAGATATCAACTGAATAATATGAATAATATGCTTGGGTGCAGGGCTGGACCTTTCTGAGATATATTCATCTTTTCATTCATCTTCTCTATCACTTATCCTATACAGGGTCACGGAGTCACCTCAGGAGACTTTGGGCACGAGGCAGGGTGCTAACCCATCATTGGCCACACACAAATACACACTCACTCATCTGTCACTCATTGTCTATACAGCTTTATTCTGTCACAGAGGGCCTGGAGACTTTCATTTTTTCCGCTGACAATTCAGTTTTATATACAGTCTAACATGCAAAGGAAGCAAACTGCAGAAATGCACTGCTGAGTTATTCTGTTAGACGTGGGTGTGCATGTGTGCGTGTGCGCGTGTGTGTGTGTGTGTGTGTGTGCGTACATAAAAGGCTTCCGTTAACGGAAGCGCAGGTGCGTTCTACATCACGTCTTCCCGTGTATGAGCGTGCTGAGGGTATGGTGGGCGGAGTAACTCTTCTTCTGTCGTTCTTTGTGAACTCTTCACTTTGACTTGCGAGTGCACATGCAGTACACACGTGAGAGTGTGTGTGTTTTCGTGAGAGAGTGTCAGAGCGAGGTCGTGTTGCTGTTGTCCTTTCAGTCTGGGCTCACAGCGCTGCTGTCAAAAATGCCCCCATGAGCCTGAAACAAAAACTTCATCCTGTAAGTAGAAATACGTAATGTAGAATTTTTCTTGGTCTACAAATTCATAGTGATCTTTATTTATTTGTATTTTTTTTTAAAGAGATACCCAGTGCATACGTCTTGATTTGCTTGTGAAACCAGTGAAGGACCAGACTCTGACGTGGTTGGTTGATGTGGTTGGTTGACGTGTATAGATGACAGCTGTTCGTGCAGGGGTCACATCCGAGTTATGAAAATAGGAAATGCTTCTATGTTTCCTGTTTCTGTTCTCAGAATACAAGAACTCAAATATACCATCATAACCCGATGTATTATTACACTAAATACGGAAAAGAACAAAGAAGCAAAAGAAAACACAAATCTGTGTAAATACAGAATGTCAAAGGTTGGCGCATTATAAAGCAAAAACGCAACAAAAGTCTTTAATTAAAATGTATTATCAAACGATATTTATAAAGTACTGTTCAAAAGTTTTGGCCCCCTGCAACTCTTCACGTCTTGTACTTTTAATGCAGTCTTACTAGGAAACAGTTAGGAACAGTTCTCCAGGCTTCCTAAAGGACCTTTTCTTCTCTCGTTTTCAGTCCAGTCTCTGCCTAACCTAAGCAGTTTCAGAGGACTGTTTTGTGTTTGTTAAACCACACAGTGACCTGTGGTGCATCCAACATCTAACGTTAGTCATGAACCAGTTAGAAACAGGCGCAGAATATTTCACCGCCGAATGCTGAGATGTTAAGCGGTTGGAACAGACGAGAGGGGAAACGAGGTTGCTGCTGAGGTTGTTAGAGAAACCACCAGTCACAGGAGCCTGTCGCCATTACCAGTAAAATATTTGTTCATCTGTACGAGATGTGCCCGCGACTTTGGAATACATGAAATGTAATTGCACTTCTAAAAAATGTCGAACACCGTCTGTTTTTTTTTTTTACGTGTTACCGTGAAGGGCACAGAATGAAGGTGTGAGATCACGCTTATTAAGTAGATTTCAACTGCACACTCATAAGCGCGTACTAAAACATGTACAGCGCCATCTGTTGAATTTTGAGATGAACTACTGATTTTTCCAAGGTCTGTTTTTTTTAATGAAATAAAGGCTTTTTCCATTTAAATTTCAAATTCAATTCCTGTGGGCAGATTGCGATGGAACGAAGCCTATATTTTACCTCAAGCTTGGCCAAATGCACCTGTGAAAACCCCATTAAAATTCCTTCGTACTTTTTTTTTTTTTTTTGACTTGGAAACCTGACGAACTGCAACTGCAACTGGCTCTGACGCTCCATATAATGACCATTTTGTAGCTTAAAATCTTCCGGATGTACGCGGTATATACTGTATGTGTGTGTGTGTATGTGTGTCTGTGTGTGTGTGTGTGTGTGTGTGTGTGTGTGTGTGTGTGTGTGTGTGTGTGTGTGTGCGCGCGTGTGTGTGAGAAGGAATATACAGTAACAAGTTTTTTAGTCACTTAACTAATAATATAGTAAAACGTCTGAGTGTTGCCGTGTTTTATAAATCTGGGCTTGAAACTGAAATATAACAAAGGCTTAGAAAACTCATGAATGTCATTTTTTACTCCCAAATTTTGGGAGCAGCAGTTCACAGAGCACCTCTTCACCTCGGATCTTTTGATCAAGATGAGCCGTTCTGTTACACACAGCGTGGCGTCTTTCCTGACCAAATACCTCTCACATGACTTTGATGTGGGTTTGTTTATTTATTTATTTATTTATTTATTGTTATTTTCTTCGAAAAATCAAACACTTCTCAGAAACCTGAGGTGACCAGCGTGTATGTTGTCGTTCCGCTCAGATGTTTCAGCAGGACATTTCAGTCAGGAACGTGACGCTATGAGTGAATGCTATGAGCTACGATTATTTTGTGCTGACTCATGTTTCGATTGTAACGATTTAATACATTTATAACAGAGATGTTCTGGTTGGGCGGCACAAGACTCTCTGTTACGAGGCGCCAAAGAAACAAAACAATCAATTTCATGATGTGAAACGTGAACATGAGCTAAGAACCTGACATTAGCGCTAACACAGGACAGCAACAGATGCTAGTGCTGCAACACACTGCAGAACGGAACCTGAAGAACTGTTGCTTTAGCAAAACCAAACAAAAAACAAAAAAACACAAGAACTGATGGGACTGTAGTCAAGCGCCTCCATGACAGTTGCATTAAAATGACAGGTTTTTAAAAAATGTCCCTCCACCTTAGAGCTTATGGCTTTATTATATTATCACTACATTTTTGATGCACCTTAGTAAAACTGTGACGTCCCATCAGGGTTGTAGAATATTGATGGTGTCTCCTTAGAGATCGGAAAAAATCAATTAAATTACGTTTCACAGTTACATGATGACTCCAAATTTGCGTTATTGTGATAATAATAATAATAATAATAATAATTATTATTATTATTATTATTATTATTATTATTATTATTATTATTTATTTTTTATTTATATATGTTTGCATTTGAAGCGGTAAAATATTGCAGTTCCTCTTTAATCATCTATAATCCTACAGGTGTTCAATTATTCACACACATTGTTGTATTTGCATCTCTTTTTTTTCTTTTGAAGACGCATATTTTTACTTGGTATAAGCGATGAGTTTTTCTTTTCTTTTTAACATTTTATGCCGTATTTTTTCATAAATTCAGGTGTGTCTTGTCGTATTTTGATTTGGACAAGGGCACAAGTGCAGCCACATGTCCATTAAGACAAATATCGTCCAAACGGACAGAACGCAGGGAAGGAGACATTCTTCTAACGACGCCTATGAGCCTTAGCATAAACTAACATACGGCGAGGAAACAGAAAGGAGATGAAGCTTAACAGTAATGGTGTACATTGTACATACAGTACATTATGTAAGAAATAACACAGAGAAAAACATGAACCCTGAAATGAAATGAAAATGTGAAATCAGCAACCCAAAGCAACAAACACACAAAATAAGAGACTTTAAGCCGAAGCAGAGTCCTCAAAGCACAGGAAACAGGATGAACAACAGGAAAACCATTACAGATATCATGATAAATGATGTTTATCATTAAAAAAAAAATCATTACAAACAGACTAAAATCATCTGATGGGCTTAAAATGTTCACCTTAATATTGATTTATTTGATTTCTTTTAATTCCTGCTTTTCAATGTTAAATATTACTTATTTATAATTTTATACATTCATATGGGTCTCCAGTGGGCGTGTACATACAATAACCTTTTTTTTCTTTCATTTTTAAAAATTGAATGAATTTTATTTTCTGTTGTTTAAACAAGCCAGTTTGATGTTTCCCTTATTGTGATCTCATACAGCTTGTTTCTCAGCTTTGTTTTTCCTCTGGAGGGGCGTGGCTCCGCAGTACCTACCTCATTTACATAAACACTGAAACAGTATGTTTGGAGGAGGAGTGAAATAAAGGGAGTTTGAAGTAAAAATCTAATAAATATTGTTTATCATAGAAATATGTAGGAGAGTCATGATAAGGTCTTTTTTTTATTTTTGTATTATTTTTTTTTATTTCAGGCTTGTATTGCCATGTTTTCTGATCAAATATATCCGCAATCACTGAATGGCAGACAGCGAGTGTGAGTTCTAACCCGACCCTATTTAATATTTACAAAAGATTGTTATATTTATTCAGTTCTGTTTAATGTAAATATTATGTAAATAAATATTTTTGAAACGCAGTGGAAATGTTAAACTGCTTATTTTATAGACTTACAAAGACTGAATATATATAAAGATCTGGGCCCGTATTCACAAAGCTTCTTAAGCCTAAAAGTTGCTCCTAGTGACAAAATTCTAAGAAAAATCTTAGAATTAGGGCATTTTCTTAGAATTTCTCCTTACATTTAGGATAAAATCTTAGTAAAGATAAAAATGTCTCACAAAACATCTTAGCCCTAAAAAAAAAAAGCTCCTAAGGTTAAAATTGTTAAGAGTAGAGAGGCGGACTTTTAAGAGGCTTAAGATTTTATCTAGCAGAGGACAAAATGGCGGAAAGAATTCTCCCAACTCTGAACATAAAGCTAAAAGTAAACACTGCTTTTCTATCCAATTTGGTTTTCTTGTTGTTTTACTTCCTTCCATCTCTCTTGGATTGAAATGAAATAGACCGGCTGTTTAATTAAAAAAAAAAAAAAAACAATTAAATTAAAAAGCGGAGACATTTAGCTCTCATCAATCTAAAATGGATTACAAGTAATAAACTCAGTACGGTAAATAAATGTGAGAACTTAAATATAGTAACTACTGTGTGGGAATCGGCTGCTTTAAAAGTCGACACATTCTCAACATTTAGCTGTTTAATGATCTTTAAGACATCAAGCCTAGAAACTTTGCATAAAGTAGCCTGTAGTCATGATTATACAATTTCTTCATATACAAACATTATGATTTCACTGTTGGTTCTATTATCATATAGTCTGTTTTCACAAAGAGCTCATTTCAAAACCTTCGCAGAGGTCAGAGGTTATTTTTGATCAACCAATCACAGTCCTCACTAAGATAAAAGGTTTTGTACTTTCCTTACTCAGAGTTGCTCTAAAAAGTTTCCTAAATCACTTTTAGTCTAGGACTCCCAGCTAGGACTTTTAAAGCTAAGATAGGAGGCTCTCTGAGAGAATTCTAAGAAGCTTTGAGAATACGGGCCCTGAATCCTAACACAAACATGAAATTCGGACCTCAGCTCAAAGAAATTTTTTTTGATCGCACCTTCTTCGATTTTAATTCAGTACGTCTGACATCCAGTACAGTATAAACTCCTCCCCCAGCTGGACCTCAAACTTTTAGTAACTATGATATTATCACTTTATGATATAATCACTGCAATCGTAGGTGAAAACAGTGACACTGAAACTTTTCTATAGCTAATGGAGCTGCTTGTGGAGCGAAATTATCGGAGTTTCTTAGAAGTTACAGATTTGACTAAAAGACTTTACTAATATAAACTTTGTCAACAACAGATATCTCTACCCTGGATTCTGACTTGTCAGTGACACGTAGTATCTGTGTAGTGTTTATGTACATAAGTCTGATTTAAATGCAAAGCTTCAGACTAGTTTCTTCGGCAAATCAGTGCTAACTGGGCTCTAACTAGATGATCAATGACCTCTGCTACTGTAAAGTTTTAAAGTTACGTAATTGAATAAGCGAGTCGCTTGGTCTGTCCGCTGTGCTTCGCTAAGCTTTTCTGGCGCCAGAAGAGACTAACGAACAAACGCACAAACACGCTGTCTGTCAGAAAGGTCTCTGTTTATTAACAGCAATGACAGTGCCATAGACATCTGTTTCGACAAAGAACATAAACCAGTGTAAAATGTCCTGGTGAAATCCTGAAGAACAAAGGAGTGGAGGTTGGACAGATGCTCGTCCAGATACGAACCAGGAGGTGTTGGCTCGAGTTAGAGGGAGATAGAGGAAGAATGAGAAGGTGAGCCTGGGAATATCAGCACCTTTAAGAACAGATGCAAGAGGAGACAGGAAGGAAGCAGCAGGGAAGATTCAACACGTTAATATCAGATGTATGCGGAAGAGAGCAAGAGAGTAGAATTAACTTCTTTCATATAAAATCATTCCCGTACAGCTACTTTCTTCCAAACTGTTTTTCTCTCTATATACATGTATCGAGAGGTTTTAGAGGATGGAAATATCATGAAACCATAAATGGGAACAAACTGAAGAATGCGTGAGGAAGTGAAGAAATAGTGAACCATATAGATGTGGCTTGGATTAATTTGTTTGTGAAAATCTCACGTTCAGAACCTAGGACTGTGCAGCTTTATCTGGACTGCATAAATGGGAGGCCATCTTTTGTACGTCCACCATAGCAGAAGTGCTCAGTAAAACCCTCAGTGTTCATTTAACATTTTCAGGGTTCACCGGAGACCTTTCGCACCTGAAATCACGATGTCTATCCACCATGGACCTACTTTTAGACGGCAAAAGGAATGTTACTGTACATACCGGATGCCAGCGTCAAAACTCACATTCGCGAAAACACAGTCATGAAAACATGTGATAACGTTGTCATCTCAAACAACACGTAGTCTCCTTAGTAACTGCTTCGTATTTGTTCTGAATCGCCTTGTAATGTTGCATAGTGATGGGTCGTTCATGAACGAGTCGTTCTTTTTGAACAGATCTTTAATGTGACTCAGAAGAACGACTCATCTCGGAGAGTGGAAGATATGATGGTGAGCGGCTCATTCTGTTAATCATAATATGTCCTTAGCTGGATTATGATATTTTCATTACTGGAACTATAGCCAAAATTTGTTGGGGGTGTGTTTATTGAAAATGTAACATTTTATTTGATTTCTGATCAAAAGAACAAAATGAATTAAATGACTCAAAAAAAAAAAAGATCCGTTCATTTTGATGAACGAGATTCAAAGAACCGGGTCACTAAAATGATTCGAACTTCTCATCACTAGTGTTTCACGGCTAATACAGGCTACAAAGCTATCTATCGTCTAACACAAGACTGAAGCCCAAATCCCTCTCTAACCCCTGAGCAAGGGCACTACTTTGGTGTATGGAATAAGGGATTGTACACCCTACATAACACACTAGCTTTTCATTTAACACTATTTGGGATTTAACCCCAGAACCATATAGATAGTTAGCTATTAATTAGGAAGTTTGAAGTGTCAGTATTAGTTAATGTTACCTTCACAGTGGAACCTTGGATAGCGAGTAGCATGGTTTACGAGTGTTCCGCAAACCGAGCAAAGATTTTTAATAAATTTTTAATCGGAAACCGAGCAAGTATTAGTTTACGAGCGCCGAGTATCATGTATCACGCATGCGACTCTTATTTTGACACCGAGCGTCACTCTCTCACCTTTTCAACCGCTTAGTATGCGCTCACGCCAGTGTCAGAGAGATTTCTTTTTTCCCTGTTAAAACGGTGTTTCCGCTGTGTGTGTGTGTGTGTGTGTGTGTGTTTGTTGTGAAACTTAAAAAGTTATTCCGTTAACATGTGCTCATGCCAGTCTCAGAGATTTCTTTTTTTGCTGTTAAAACTGTGTTTCCGTTGTGTGTGTGTGTGTGTGTGTGTGTGTGTGTGTGTTTGTTGTGTGTGGGAGGAGGAGTGTTACTGTGTAAAACGAGGCGAGGGAAGGGGCTAATTTCACACACACACACACACACACACACACACACACACACACACACACACACACACACACACACACACACACACACACGGCGCCTGCGCGCACCAACGGAAACACTTATCTGTCGGGATTTATTTGTACTTTTTTTTAAAGGTAAAGTGCAGATTAATTTGTTTTATTTTCATTTTATAGATTGTATTAATTATTTTTATGTATTTATTTTTTGGGGCTGTAGAACGAATAATTTGAGTTTTCATTATTTCTTATGGGAAATGATGATTTGGTTTACGAGTGTTTTGGAACACGAGCCCACTATTATGCTCGTAATCCAAGATTCCACTGTACTTCGTTTTATGAAGCGTAAAGCACAGCGTGTTCCACAGCATTGTCTCATTTGCAGCACTGGCCAATGCTATGAATCTCATATTTGTGCACTGTCTGCGTTATGATAACAGATCAAACTTCTGCCAAGTAATATCCTTATTACATTCTTTATCCACGCTTGTTTACACGCTTGTTTCTCTTTTGAATAAGTTATTAAGTACAGCACAGGATACTGCATATGAAAATAATTACTAGAACAAAAGCTAGCGAATGGTACATTACACTGTAAACCCTAATGCTCAAAGTAATTAAACATATTGAGTACTGTTAACTTAAACAATTACAATTAGTTTCAATTAATAGACCTTGAGGAGTATTTAGAACTATTCAGAACTTGGTCTTTATGAGTTTGTAGAAATGACACTTTTCAAGTTAGCTGAACAAATTTGATATTTTAAGTGACTGTAAGTACTTAAGTAACTGTAACTGTCACCTTAAAGTTCCACCAACTTAAAATCTTTTAGACTAGTGATTTTGTGTCTGACGTCTTCAGGTCAATAGGGCAGTGGTAGGTGTTTCGTCCGCCATGTGAAAGGCCCGGGTTCGTTTCCCAACAACTGGATGAAGTGTCTGTCCCAAGCCCAGATACAATGGGAGGGTTGCGTCAGGAAGGACGTCTGGTGTAAAACCTGTGCCGAGCTTGTGTGCGGACCGGATCGTCTGCTGTGGCGACCCATTGCTGAAAGACCAACAACAATTTATTTGATTTGCAACAACTAAAAAAATGATAATTGCTATTAAATAGTATGAGTTACTGTAGGCGACTCAATAATGCAAGAAAAGAACGATTGATATGAATGTGTGCAACAAACTCAAAAACTGATAGTTCTGTTTACTTAAAATTGGAAACATCATTACTTTAAAAAAAATTGGTGTAACCTCAATTTTTTGAGTTTTGCCAACTTATTCGGGCTTACAGTGTGAACTTTAGTCTGTGTGACAAAGACATCAAGTAGTCCAGTAGGTAATCGGGTAATCCTGCTGCTATTTTATTTCACACACCTCGAACATACTGAAATTATCAACGGAAATACCGTACAGTACATCGTAGGCAAACGTCCGCTAACGGTGCTTCTGCTTTCTGACGTCATGGTCGTCACATCGGGCATGTACTGTAGCAACTCTATCTAGAACGAGTTCTATAGACTAGTTACAAAATCACAGCACTTTATTGCTGCTTTTTATCTTATCAACGTCTAAGGCGTCTAAATCCGGGTCTGAGCCTATTTAACGTATTTCCTCCCTGACATTCTCAGTGTTATTTTTAGCAAACCGCTGTGTTGTCGTACACACAGACGCGTTGCTCAGTGTATGTGTGTGTGAGGTGTCACAAGTACAGAACATGTTGCTCTTAGCTGCTTTTCCCAGTCAGCGTGCTCATATCGTTTGACACTTTAAATGGTGTGGTGACACTGTGTGTCTCAGTCGCGCCAAAGCCAAGCCTTATTTCAGAAATACACAGATAAGATCTGAGGAAAAGTCGCCACCGCTTCTGTCAACACGCGGACACACTGTGTTACAGTTTCGGGAACTTGCAGGAACATTGACCTTCAATAAGCAAATATGTTGGTTTTGGTAATAACCAGTGTTACATAAAAAAAAAGAAAAAACAGCTTTAATTCTGTACTAGCGTTAGTACAGTACGTGTCGTTGACGGGAAAAAAAAAAGTTTGTAGAAATAATCTGCTGATCTTTAATGTAATCACTGATGTTATTATGATTATTATGAGACGTCTGTCTGTCTCTCTGTCTAACTTATTCATACAAAGAACTCACATTCTGTGTTTTTCCTCCTCTTCGATCACGGCGTTTTGTCCACAGTGACATTTTCTCTTCGCGCATGTTACGTTACATCCTATCCATTTATAGTTACATTTATTGTTGTAAAAACGCCATAATTACTGTTATCACTTACGTAATAGCAGCTTTAAACAGTCGAGTGTTTTTTTTCCCTCTCTCCTTTATCTTGATGTTAATAAGACAAAAAATATGCAGATCTTACTGTACGCTCGCAAGAGACCACAAAGCTCAGCTTGATGCCTTATGAGGATTTCGTGACATTTCGGGTACATCAGGTTCATACTTACGGGAATTAAAAGTGCGCAGGATTTTCCACGTCGCATTTTCGGAGAGCAGGACAAAATCAGAACGGGAGGCACTTCCATAGAGGTGTATATGAACGGAATTCAAATATCTGTACTGTATGTAACGGTGATGTCACATTAACCCCTTAGAGCTCAGAGGCATTTCTCCTTTATGGGACATTATGGGGGTGTAACACAAACCAGGGTCCACATTTTGAAAGATTTAGGATTAAAAGACCTATGTGACGTACAGTATGTCACAGCGATAATTTATTTATTTATTTATTTTTGGTTTAATATCAGTACGTTCAAGAAATGCAGCCACAAGAGGTTGAATATAAAATATAAGATTTCCATTTGGGATTAATAAAGTACTCTATCTTTCCATCTGAACATGTATTCTATTCTGTAACCATTAAACCCACTGTGAGAAATCAAAGCATGCATGGAACAAAACTGACATCATTTATAACCGGGAGTACATTTAATGTACTTGAGATAATGTTATAAAAAATGATAATTTATCTGCGCTTTTTGCTTTTTGGACAACTCAGCCATGCCGTAGAGAGAGAAAGCGAGGTTAAATGTGAATCCTCGCCCACCACGGACAGTGATACGATCATTTAGCATGAGATGAATCAGCATGCGGCTGTGCGGTGGTGGTCGAGGGTTCTATACCCATATTGGGCCTGTGTACATGGAGTTTGCATGTTCTCCCCGTGCTTGGTGGGTTTCCTCCAGGTACTCCGGTTTCCTCCCACAGTCATGAAGACATGAAGATTAGGGTGGCTGGCGTTTCCAAATCGCACACAGTGTGAGTGTACCCTGTCCAGAGTGTAACCAGCATCATGCCCAGCGTCTCCTATGACCCTGTGTACAGGATGATCGGTATAAACGCAGCCTACCATGCTTGTACTGCACCAGGTCCAAACATAGTGAAGGTGGCTGAAAGTTTGTGAACAGCTGACGACACCATTCATATGTGCTTTTTAAATGGCCTGTCTAGATGAACAATATAGCCAGGGGCGCACATACTTTTAAGCATGTTATACATAAAAATTTGTGTCAGTTAGCAGTAGAAGTAGTGTTGATGGTATCGCTGTTAAAATCTGCTTGTTCTCTTTTACGATCAGGTCTGTTCAGTTTTTTTTTTCTTTTTCTGTTGACAATGAGGATGTTGTTCGATACAGCCGTTTAAACGCCGACTGAGTTATGCAAATCAGCATGCAAAGCACTTCTCGTTTTTCCTGCGGACAGCGTGTTTGTCTCGCTCAGTTTGTCTTTACCCTCACTTTTATTTAAATTCGCCCGAGCTGCGACACACACAGGCCTGTTTCACGACCCACTGACCTACTCACACTTCTGTGATTTCAGCCAGGTGTCCGTGAGCGGACGTCTAGCCGGACGTCCACAAGCTTCCGTAGCTGAAGGCTGTTTAATTACCAGGAGAACGTCTCCGTCGCACGAGGGACAGGCATCGGCAGGCTCCGTCGCAGCTTGGCGTTCACGGTGTCTGCAGGCCTCCGAGCGCTCCGTGACGCGGCGTAGCGTTTAGGTTCAGACGAGTCTCTTTGTCCCACAGCACCAAAGTTTGGCACGCACGTGATGTCGCCAGATCGATTCGTGGTTGCCATGGTAACCAGTAGTTGCTATGGTCCCCCGAGACCCGCATGATCCTGGTTTGCTAATGGAACATTAGAGCAGCACGCCGGCCATGTGATCGCTGAAGGATTGACTGATACAGGCCTTACAGACAACGAGATGATGCACCACTCAGAAATCCAGCTCGAAGACATTCCGTCTCCTTCTCACTCGCTATGCATCATACCTCTCTTTCCTTGCTGTTTTTTTTCTCTGTCTGTCTGTCTGTCTGTCTGTCTGTCTCATCTGTCTCTCATTGCATCATGTATGCTTTTCCTTCTGTCTCTCTCATTTTGTCTCTCTCTCTATGCGTCATATGTCTTTTTCATTGTCTTGCTGTCTTTTGTCTCGCTTTCTATGCATCACGTCTCAATTTCTCTCCTTCTCCTTCTCCACCTCGATCTCTCTTCCTCTCATTCCATCATGTATGCTTTTCTCTGTCTTTTTCCTTGCCTCTCTCTATACATCATACCTCTTTTTATTTCTGACTTTTTGGATAACTGTCTGTCTCTCATTCTGTCTCTCTCAGGACTGCATTTCTCTCTTTCTCTTCTCCTCATTCTGTCTCTCTCAGGACTGCATTTCTCTCTTTCTCTTCTCCTCGTTCTGTCTCTCTCTCTCTCATTCTATGTATCATACCTCCTTGTCTTTCTGTCTGTCTTTCATTCTGTCTCTTTTTATAAATCATGCCTCAGTTTCTCTCTTTCGTCCCCCCCCCTTGATCTTTCTTTCCTTCATATTTGTTTTTCCTTCTCTCTCTCTTCCTTCCTCTTTCTCTCATCCCTATTTTTTCTTTCTTTTGGTTCTTTTATCCTCTCTCTTCTCCTCTCATTGTGTTTTCCGCTCCTTCTGGCTGCATTTCAAATCTCTCTCTCTCTCTCTCTCTCTCTCTCTCTCGTTCTTGCTGTTTTTCTCTCTCTTCATTTTCTGTCTATCCACATGTCTCTGCTTCTCTTAGTGTTTCTTTGTTTCTCTCTCTCTCTCTCTCTCTCTCTCATTTTCTCACACTCCCTGTGCATCAGATCAGTAAGACTGAAGTTGATTAGACACCCTCACTAGCCGCGTATCGCTTCAGCGCTCTGTATCTTCCGTGCCGTTACTGTATACAGTAATCCGTGTCTGTAGCCCATCTGTTGCTATGCAGCGTCTCGGTCCCTCAGCACTGTTTTCTCTCGGAAAGGCAGCAGCGTGGGATCAGAGCCGAGCAGACATTATTTGGGTGGTGTTTTCATTCTCAGCACTGACACTGACAGGGTAGTGGCACGCTGGTGGGTGTCCTGGTGTTATTTCAGGCACAGCAGCTTTGCTCGGGCTCTTAACTGCGACATGCGCTGCCATATGATTTCACTACGAGCTGTAATTGTAGATAATATGTGGTGCAACCTGGACATTATGCGTACGGTATATACTGACATCTACACTATAACTATATTGTGTGTTCACGCTTACGCAGTCAAGCCAGGTCCATGATGTCATGTTTTCATCTCTGCACAGCACCACAGTGGATCGTAGGCTTTCGGCTTAAATTCAAAGGCTGTAACGAAAATGTTTCCTTAAACATTTAAGAGTTACAGCCATTGTTTTTCCCTTCTTTACTCATTACTAGTAATTGGATGAACTAATATAATCACCTCATCTCATCGTCTATACCGCTTTATCCTGTATACAGGGTCGCAGGGGGCCTGGTGCCTATCCCAGGAGACTTAGGGCACACTGGACAGGGTGCTAATCCATCGCAGGGTCCACACACACACACACAAGCTCATTTACACACTACGTGGACTGGGAGGAAACCGGAGTACCCGAAGGAAACCCACCAACCTTGGGGAGAACATGGAAACTCCAGGCACACAGAGACGGGAATCGAACCTGGCTGGAAATCAAACCCGGCCCCTAAGCCACTAAGCCACTGTGCCGCCTAATATAATCATAAATAGTGCACTTATTTTATATATTTGGATGCAATAATTTGGCAGGTAGTGACGTCCTTACATCGTGGCGTAATGGTTAGCACTGTGGCTTCGCACCTCCAGGGTCGAGGGTTCAATTCCTGTCTCGAGTTTTCATGTTCTGTCTTTGGGTTTCCTCTTGTCTTCTGTGATAGGCTACAGGCTTCCTGTGACCCTGTACGAGATAAGCGGTATAGAAAATATATGAGTTCCGGGAGTTTAGACCTCATGGACATCACCAAATGCTGCGTTCCTGCCTTCTCATTCTGCCTTCAGTTTTGTCTTCAGTATGTGAAAAGCAGATCCACGGGGTTGAGGTCATGTGACTGATTCGTTCCCTTTAAGGACATTCCGTTTCTTTGCTCCGTTGCTGTGCTGTCAGTTTTGCAGCATTTGCCGGTATCTGAGCAGGAAGCCGAGCTCTATGGACTGCAGAATTTATTCAGAGACTTTTATCAGCAGTCACATCATTAATAAACTCCAGTGAGTTAGTAACACTGACAGTTGTGCATGCTCATGCCATAACACTGCCTCCAAGTCTGATGGTGATGTGGGCCATGGGGTGGCATAGTCAGCCTATTGACTGGAAGGGTCCATGTTCAAACCCCAGCACCACCAAGTTGCCACTGTTGGGCAATTGAGCAAGGCTCTCAACTGCTAGCACGTATAATGTAATAAAATGTCATTCGCTCTGGGGATATTTCTGCCAAATGCCATAAATGTGGTATGCTTTGGATCACAAGCCCTTACTTTTTTCCATTGAGTCATTGTTGTACAGGTTAATCTATTATGAGATCTGATCATGCTTCATTTTAGTAGCAAAGTTTAATCTGCTCTTTCTGATTTTGAGCGTTACTGCTTGTTTGAGGCGTCTTGATATAAACCCTTTGTAGACTTTGACGATGATAGGCGTCCCTCATGTAGAATGCGCTTAATGTTGTGAAGGGATTTTGTTCCCTTCATCAAAGAATGAATTCTGTAATCATCCGCTTATTAAATCTTAATCAGATTTCTTAATCACATTTGGCTCATAATTTGTCTACCATAATGTAGTATTTCCTGAGCAAACTGAAGGCAGTATAGACACTAGATGTCATGACTTAGTGACTACGTTAAGTGTAAGGTGAAAGTCAGTACAGTTCATTAATGTTAAATAATACATATAAAATAAACAATTTGTAAATAGAAGTAGTTCTTCAGGCGGCACGGTGGTGCAGTGGTTAGCACTGTTGCCTTGCACCTCCAGGGTCCGGGTTCGATTCCCGTCTCTGTGTGCATGGAGTTTGCATGTTCTCCCTGTTCTCGGTGGGTTTCCTCTGGGTACTCCGGTTTCCTCCCACAGTCCAAAGACATGCAGATTAGGCTAATTGGCGTTCCCAAATCATTCCAGACTGTGTGTGCCCTGTGATGGATTGGCACCCTGTCCTTGTGCCCCCATGACCCTGAATACAGGATAAAGCGGTATAGAAGATGAGCGAGTGAGTGAGTGATTCTTCATAATGAGCTTTCTTATATATAATGATCTTTGTTTGTTTCAGGTGCTGTCTCTGGGAGCCGATGTGCTGCCCGAATACAAACTCCAGGCGCCGCGCATCCACAAGTGGACGATCCTGCACTACAGCCCGTTCAAGGCCGTATGGGACTGGCTGATCCTGCTGCTTGTGCTCTACACGGCCGTGTTCACGCCGTATAGCGCCGCCTTCCTGCTCAGCGAGCACCAGGAAGAAGGCAGAGGTGACTGCGGCTACACCTGCAACCCGCTCAACGTGGTGGACCTGGTGGTGGACGTCATGTTCATCATCGACATCATTATCAACTTCAGGACGACCTACGTCAATCGGAACGATGAAGTGGTGAGCCACCCGGGCCGCATCGCGCAGCACTACTTCAAGGGCTGGTTCCTAATCGACATTGTTGCGGCTATCCCCTTCGACTTGCTGATCTTCAGATCGGGCCCAGACGAGGTGAGTGGAAAGGGAAGAGAATGAGAATGAAAAAGAGAGTGACTAAGACTGAAAGCAAAGTAGAGATAAAATGCAAAGGGTATAACTAAAATGGAAATCAATGTCCTTTGGTTTTATGTCAGGTGTGTCTGTTGGCATGGTGGATAGCACTGTGGCTTCGCACCTCCAGGGTCTAGAGTTTAAGTCCCACCTCTGGTCTGTGTGTATGGAGTTTGTATGTGCCTGGTGGGTTTCCTCCAGGTTTGCCAGTTTCTACCCACAGTTCAAGGACATGCAAATTGGCAGTCCCAAATTCCACCTGTGCCCAGCGATGGACTGCAGGGTGTACCCCACCTCGTGCCCTAAGTCCCCTGGGATAGGCTCCAAGTCTCCCTTGACCCTGAACATCAATGCCCATTTGTTTCTACAGTATATTTTGCTGAATTGTAGTTTTATATTTTGTCCTAATTTTCCTCGCCAGCCCCAAACCACCACTCTGATTGGCCTGCTGAAGACGGCACGGCTGCTGCGTTTGGTACGAGTGGCGCGCAAGCTGGACCGATACTCGGAATATGGCGCTGCCGTCCTCTTCCTGCTCATGTGCACCTTCGCACTCATTGCCCACTGGCTAGCTTGCATCTGGTACGCCATCGGCAATGTGGAGCGCACAGGCTCTGCTCGTGGAGGTTCCTTGAGGATCGGATGGCTCGACAACCTTGCCGATCAGATCGGCAAAAGCTATAATGACAGCGACGCCTTCTCCGGACCCAGCATCAAGGACAAGTATGTCACTGCTCTGTATTTCACCTTCAGCAGCCTGACCAGCGTCGGCTTCGGTAACGTCTCTCCGAACACCAACCCCGAGAAGATCTTCTCCATCTGCGTCATGCTCATCGGATGTGAGTAGAAAGTTCAGGAGATTAGTGTGCTGTTTTTTTTTTTTTTTTTAACTTTGTTGTAGGGAAATAATCAGTAATGGAGTGTGATGAAGCAGAGTTACTGTCGCCTCCCTGATTATTTTCCTATGCATATGCTCTAAACCTCTAGAAGTCCGGGAATACGTCCCCACTGTGGTCAAAGCTAAAGTGATTTATTCCTCATGTTCAGGAGCAATGTGGCAACTATTAGATTTTTTTTTATTCACGTCAATTTCTTTTTCCATTCATAGTTGCATTTAAGGCGACACTGTACCGGCACTGACACTGCACCTCCCGGGTCGTGGGCTTTAAGTCCAACCTCAGGTCTGTGAGCGTGGAGTTTGCATATTCTCCTTGTGCTTGGTGGGTTTCCCCCGGGTACTCCGGTTTCCTCCCACAGTCCAAAGACATCCGGATTAGTTTATTTGGCATTTGCAGACATCCTGGATTGGCACCCAAACCAGGTTGTACCTTGTCTAATGCCCCAAGTCCCCTGGGATAGGCTCTAGGGCCCTCGTGATCGTGTACAGGATAAGCGGCACAGAGAGTGAGTGAAGGTTACATTTCTGCGTTGTGAAATAGCCATGACAAGAAACACCCTCTTGTCATGACACCAGCCTCTCTTGAAGTTAATAAGACAAACAGCTCGTGATTAATGAGAAACCGCAAGTCTTCGTTAATATGGGAATGTTTGATCCCTTTTAAAAGAATACATGTTTTCTTTTGATAAATAATTATTGTTTGTTTTTTTCATTATTTCTTATCAGTATGGGGCATTAGTGGCTTAGTGGTAGGTTTCAGATTCCTGGGTTCGAATCCCAGCCACAGGATGCAGGGCATCCTTAGTGCCGGTCTCAAATGAGGATAAAAATGCGAGGGTTGCGTCAGGATACAAACCTGTGCCAAATCAAATGCATGGGTCAGATGGTCAGCTGTGGCAACCCCTCAGCTGTTCTCTTTCCACTCACCTCGTCTGGGCCCGGTCTGAAGATGAGCAAGTCGAAGGGGATAGCCCCTCAACCCCACATTTATTATTAGTCTCACCTCGTGTGATAGAAAATGACCCTCCCCTTTAACCCTTCCAGTGGCAAAGTCACCAGGTCAGATTGATCTCACACTCTATACTGTCTGCGATATTAAGCGGATTTCTATCTATCTCACTCTCTCTCTCTCTCTCTCTCTCTCTCTCTCACCACAGCTTTGATGTATGCCAGTATCTTCGGCAACGTGTCCGCCATAATCCAGCGTCTGTACTCTGGAACAGCGCGCTACCACACACAGATGCTGAGGGTGAAGGAGTTTATCCGCTTTCACCAGATTCCTGGAGGCCTCAGGCAGAGGCTGGAGGAATATTTCCAACACGCCTGGTCCTACACCAACGGCATCGACATGAACGCGGTGAGGAGATCAGTCCATCATACAGACACACACACACACACATACATACGCCATCACATTCATATCTCTTATTGCAGATAAATACATCTGTTAATTTCTGTTTTGTCTGTTATTTCACTCCTCTTGTTTGTCGGACTTCGTCCGTCTTTCTCTTCATTCTTTTTTTTAACTCCCATTTATTGCTGTGTTGTCTTGTCTTTCCATCTCTCTTCTCTGTTACCGTCTCTCTGTCTATGTGATCGCTCTGTGTGTCCAGGTGCTGAAGGGTTTCCCTGAGTGTCTGCAGGCTGATATCTGTCTGCATCTGAACCGCACTCTGCTGCAGAATTGCAAGGCGTTCCGCGGGGCGAGTAAGGGCTGTTTGCGAGCTCTGGCCATGCGCTTTAAAACCACCCACGCTCCACCAGGAGACACGCTGGTGCACAACGGAGACGTGCTCACTGCGCTATACTTCATTTCCCGCGGCTCCATCGAGATCCTGCGAGACGACGTGGTCGTGGCCATCTTAGGTACCGGACCTTCTGGCGCACTGCTCAGCCTTTGTTTCACATCAAATTGCTCTTTCACGTCTCTTTGTTCATCTCTGTTCTTCATCCTTTTTTCTTTATTTTTTAATATTACAGTGCCTTGCAAAAGTATTCATACCCCTTGAACTTTTCCACATTTTGTCACATTACAATCAAAAGTGTAAATGCATTTTATTGGGATTTTATGTGATAGACCAACACAAAGTGGTGCGTGATTGTGAAGTGGAAGGAAAATAAAGGAAGATAAATGTTTTTGTGTTCAGATCCCCTGAGTCAATACTTTGTAGAACCACCGTTCACTGCAATTAAAGCTGCAAGCTTTTTGGAGTACTGTACATCTCTACCAGATTTGCACATCTAGAGGGTGACATTTTCACCCATTCGTCTTTGCAAGACAGCTCAAGTTCAGTCAGATTGCATGGAGAGCGTCTGTGAACAGCAGTTTTTAAAGTCTTGCCACAGATTCTCAGTTGGATTCAGGTCTGGACTTTGACTGGGCCGTTCGAACGCATGAATATGCTTTGATCTAAACAATTCCATTGTAGTTCTGGCTGTACAGTATGTTCAGGGTCGTTGTCCTGCTGGATGGTGAACCTCTGCCGAGTCTTTTGCAGACTATAATAGGATTTATTCTAAGATTGCCCGGTATTTGGCTCCAACCATTCTCCCATCAACTGTGACCAGCTTTCCTGTCCCTGCTGAAGAAAAACATTCCCACAACATAATCCTGCCACCACCATGTTTCACGGTGGGGATGATGTGTTTAGGGTAATGACTTTGGTCTCATCATCTTGTTTGCTGTGTCCCCCACATGGCTTATCACAAACTGCGAACGGGACTTAGTATGGCTTTCTTCCAACAATGGCCACTCTTGTGGAGTGCACAACTAAGTGTCCTCTGAACAGATTCTCCCACCTGATCTGTGGACTCTGCAGCTCCTCATGAGTTACCTTGGGCCTCTTGGCTGCTTCTCTGATTAATGATCTCCTTGCCCGGTCTGTCCGATTCGGTGGACGGCCACGTCTTGGTAGGTTTGCAGTTGCACCATGCTGGAAGATGGATTGGACAGCCTTCAATGATTGTGACTATCATTGAAGTTCAAGTTGAGTTGTTCAATGATTGTGACTAGGCCACCTTTTTAAACTCTTCCACAACTTTATACTTTAAACCTCTGAGGGCTCCACAGAACAGCTGCGGACTTCTGAAGGCATTTGGTTCCACTGGATTTCAGATGAAAAAATTTTAAACCACTGATCATTTTCCTTCCACTTCACAATTATGTACCACTTTTTGTTGGTCTATCACATTAAACCACGATAAAATACATTTTTACGTTTCGTGGTTGTAATGTGAATGTCAAATGTGGAAATGGGAGGTAAATACTTTTGCAAGGCACTGTACAGATCCTCATTTTCAACAATTTCACACTTTGAGAACCTGCATCACAATCTTTTCTCTTTTCTCTTCACTTTGCACATTCTTCTCATTTCTTTCCATCTTATTCATTAAATCATATAAATATGAATCATAATTAAAAATAAATAAATAAATAAAAACGTTCAACTTCCACCTCCCACTTCTATCACTCCCCCCCATATCTTTTTTTCTTCTTCTCTTTTTGTGTGTAAATTTACATTTTTGTTCCTTGCATTTGCCCCATGTTTTCTTTTTCATTTATTTAATATTATTTGTATTCATTTAACATAAATATCATATTTTCTTTCTTTTTTATTCTTTTGTTTCCTGCACATTCATTCAGGTCACTTTTTTCCGTTTTCTTTTTTCCCTTTCACGATATTTATCTAAATAATTAATTTTATAATTGCATACATGTTATATCATTATGCAAATGTTGAATTCAGAAGTTAAGTAAATGAATGAACATTACATTGTATCTTAAACGATATAAATCTAATGCGTATTGTTTTGCCTTTGAATAATAAATTAAACAGTTGAACAAAGAGTGAAATTCATACTGACAGCCCTAATGTTTTCTCATGTAGTTCTTGGTTTGTTCCCTCTCTGCGCTGTCCTGATGATCCACAGTGACGTCATGTGCTTCTGCCTTATCGATCATGCGATATCGATTATCTCTAGGCCGAACGTTCAGACGGGTCACGCTGTCAGCACCATCTATAGATTGAAAACCCATTTAGTTCTGTCTCGTGTTTACTTGCTTGTTTCGCCTGAAATAAAAACCTTTCACTGAAACGAGCTCTATTTTTCCCACCACTCAGGCAAGAACGACATCTTTGGCGAGCCCATCAGTCTCTACGGGAGGCCCGGGAAATCGAACGCAGACGTCAGGGCTCTGACCTACTGTGACCTGCACAAGATCCTGAGGGACGATCTGCTCGAGGTGCTCGACATGTACCCCGATTTTTCCGACAGCTTCTGGACCAACCTGGAGATCACGTTCAACCTCAGAGATGTAAGGGCTTAGAATTTTCTCAAGCTGTGTGGAAGTGGTCGGCTCATACTGATGAAAATCAAGATACAGAGATGTGTGTGTACTGTATATGTGGAGTGTGTGTGTGAGTGTGTGTGAGTGAGTGAGTGTGTGTGGTTATGTAAGTTACTGAAGCTTGTCTGTATCAGGCAGACAGAATTACACAGCTAAACCCCAGCGAGGAGTCAGACTGTGGGTACAGACGAGTGCAGCACGGGAGAAACTCCCTCCATCGCAACAGACCAGGTACAAATGTGTGAGTGTGTGTCTGTGTATGTGTGTGTTCTATAGGCTCAACAAATAAGCACATGCAGAACACCATAATTAACTCTTAAATGATTAACCCTTATAGTCGGTGTAATATAACACACTTGCAACTTTTAGAGGGTTCTGACGAACCCCAGTCCTGATGTATACCTTTATAGTGCAATGGTTTTTTTTATAAATAATAATAATAAATATAATAATAATAATAATAATATATTTACATGTCTATATACAGAACATGTTTGATCTCTGTGCTTTTGTTCACTTCAGACGGCACGGATAGAGAAGAGTCGTATCCGCACCGGTCATGTGGCTCTGTAGGGAACCACAGAGGGGTGCTGTTGCACTCACACTGGGACGAGCTGTGCAGCAGTGTGAGCGCTGCCTCTTTGTCCAGCGAGGATGAGATGAAGCACGCAGGGCCTGGGCGGGGAGACGTGTACCCTCCTGCAGTCCGGGAATACGTCCCCACTGTGGTTAACCTAATGCCTCCTAGCAGTGGAGACAGAGAAACTTCAGGTACAGAGACAGAAGGATGGGGTGTTTTAGTAAACAATCATGACTGATCGTAAACATTTGATGTTTAAAAGATATTCAGGCCACGCTTACTCCACTGAACCTGACATGCCCTCAGGCCACACCTCCTTCACTGACTGACATTCTCTCAGACCACACCCCCTTCACTGAACCAGACATGCATTTAGGTTACACCTCCTTCACTGACTGACATTCTCTCATGACACACCTCCTTCACTGAACCTGACATGCACTCAGGCCACACCCCCTTCACTGAACCTGACATGCACTTAGGCCACACCCTCTTCACTGAATCTGCCATGCACTTAGGCCACACCCCCTTCATTGAACCAGACATGCACTCAGGCCACACCCCTTCACTGAATCTGCCATGCACTTAGGCCACACCCCCTTCACTGAACCAGACATGCACTCAGGCCACACGCCTTCACTGAATCTGCCATGCACTTAGGCCACACCTCCTGATTGATAGATAAAGGGGTCACACCCCATTACTTGTATTATCAGCAAATAAAACAGACATTTCTTTTACTTTGTCATTAAGAATGTTCATCTGGTAGCTTTGTGTGGAATTACATATAATGCCAGGCCTAGTAATATAATTATTTTTTCTTTTCTGATGTGTCTCTGACTGTGTACACTGAACACATCAGGCTCTCTGAATGTCTCGGGGCTGTACGGCTGCTGTACCGAGCGCAGGCAGAGTCAGTACCACGAGAGTCCCAGAGTCCCAGATGCATCAACACGCACCTGCTATCATCATCATCATCACCAGCGCAGAGCGAATACCGATGAGAGACCAAGCGATCTTCAGTCCCGCCTTGAACTACTGCAGTCTCAGCTGAACCGGTCCGAGCACACACACACACACACACACACACACATCTTTGTTTATCATCACCTCATGTAGTTTTCTAGTTCTTATCTGCTTCCTTCAGCTCTGTGGTTTCCTTGCTGCTCATGCTGTTTCTATTTCTGTTCCTGCTTTCTGTTTCTTTCTCGTTACTCTTTCCTTCTCTCATTCTCTCGGCCTGTAGCCTGGAGACACGGATGACAGCTGACATTAATGGGATCCTGCAGCTGCTTCAGCGACAGATGGCTCAAGTGCCACCTGATTACAGCTCTGTGTCTCCGTCCCCGGCGGTCCATCACACCACGTCTCCTCCTGACCTGTATGGGGCTCCGGTTTTCCACGCTACAACGCCCATCATTCCTACTGTACACACTAGAAAGCCAACACACACCTCCACCAACAATGTGAGTAATAGCAAAAAAGTTCCTATGCACTTAGGGAGTAGAGAAGCAACAGAAGCTACACTTGAAACACTGGTTACAGTGTTAGAAACACAGTGTTATATAGTAGTAGATCAGTGGTATCTTTAAATAAACGTTGCCTTAAGAATTGAAATAGACCACTTTCCAGTTTAGCACCTCTATGGCGGAAATCTACATCCAACCTGACGGTCAATGGGTCTATGAGTTAAAGAGTTGAGCGGCAAGGGAATACACTTTTCAGTTTAGTGCCCCTAGTGGATATAAAGCCTTTGAGGTGTCAAAATGGTCAATATAGTCATGAAGTGTGTGGAATAGTTATAAAATGTAAAAGATTCTGAAATTTGTCCATTATCTCGATTTACTTGCAAACAGACTCACCAGTGACTCAATCATGTTCCCAAAAACAATTATTAATGGATTTCTATTTATATATCTCGTGTCGAATTTGTGTGCTCTGAGTTTGCATGTGACTCTTGGGTGTTTCCTTTGGGTACTCTGGTTTTCTTCAACAATCCAAAGACATGTCTGATAGGTCTGATATGTCCTGAGTTCCCTGAGATTGTCTCAAAGCTCTCTCTGACCCTATACAGGATAATCCCTAGAGATAATGGACTTATATATTATGCTTACTTCCACTAGGAACACTAAACTGCATCATAAGCCAGTTTAATCAGCCATAACTTTAAAACCATCAACATAAAACCCACCTAGGTTTTAGGTTCGCTTTGTGCCACCAGGTCACGCTCTGGCTCCTCAATACCCCTTGTGGTGTCTGGCACTGGGATATTAGCAGCGGATCCTTTGGGCACTGTGAGATACTGTATGGGGCGGGGCCTCGGTCGATCAGGCTTGTTGGATTGATTTGCTTAAAGAATTGTAATTAAAATCTCATTGTACAGTCATGGCCGCACGTTTTGAGAATGACGCAAATGTTAATTTTCACAAAGTCTGCTGCCTCAGTGTTTTTATAGCTTTTTGTCAGATGTTACTATGGCATACTGAAGTATAAGTACAAGCACTTCATGACTGCCAAAGGCTTTTATTGACAATTACATTAAGTTCATGCAAAGAGGCAACATTTACGGTGCTGACCCTTCTTTTTCAAGACCTCTGCACTTCGCCCTGGCATGCTGTCCATCAACTTCTGGGCCACATCCTGACTGATAGCAGCCCATTCTTGCATAATCAAGTTTGTCAGAATTTGTGGGTTTTTGTTTGTCCACCCTCCTCTTGAGGATTGACCACAAGTTCTTAAATGGATTAAGGTCCTGGCCATGGACCAAAAATTGAGATGTTTGGTTATCACACCACTTTTGCCTTATGATAAGGTGCTGCGTCATGCTGGAAAAGGCATCGTTAAGCAACTCTTCTTGGATGGTTGGGAGAAGTTGCTCTCGGGGGATGTTTTTGTACCATTCTTTATTCATGGCTGTGCTCCTTCAAAATTATGAGAGCCCTGCTTTACTGTTGCCATGACACAGGACTGATGGTAGGGCTCACCTTCACACATTTCAATAAGGGCAGCAAGGAAGCCGCTTCTGTCCAGGAAAAAACAAAACAAAACAAAAAAAACATCATGGACAGACTGATATTCTGCAAGAGGGACAGGGACTGGACTGCTGAGGACTGGGGTAAAAAAAAGCCGTTTTCTCTGATGAATCCCCTTTCTGATTGTTTGGAGCATCCGGGGAAAAAAAAAAACTTATCCGGAGAAGTAAAAGTGAGCGCTTTAGAATGCCAGGGTGAATTGCAGAGGTCTTGGTAAAGAAGTATCAGCACTCCAAATATTGACTTTTTACATAAACGTAATGTAATTGTCAATTCGAACCTTTGATACTCATACCATCGTAAGATCTGACAAAAAGATCTAAGAATACTGAAGCACGGCTGTAGTAAATTCATTCATGTTGTCAAATATCATATTGCCTTACTACTTGAATCCCGTCTCCCTGTATCACAGGCTCCTGAGTCGGACAGCCCAAACCCAGAGTCTCACGCGTCCCTCTCCAGCGGCATCCACCTCACCGTGACTACTGACGACACCACGCCCATGTCCCCGGAGACAGAGACCAAACTGGCTGTCCCTGCCAATCTGAACGTCCCCGAAAACCAGCATCTTCACCTCAGCCTGCGTTTCCCTTCTCTCCCTGAGCACCTGGAGAGCCCGAGCAGCCTGGAGGGCACGTCACAGATCCAAAGGCACCTGTCTGATCCAGGGCTTCCGGGCAGCTAGACTCCCGAGCGGGCCATGTTCTATTCTCATCCCCCTGCTGGACCACATGTGTTCAACACTAGCAGGATAGATCGGACAGGACAGAGCCGCGGCTCCTCCTCCTCGCACTGCTCCTCTTCCTTTCACGTCCTGCTCCTTTCTGTGAGCTTCAAACAAACTGTAAGCTGCTGCTCGTGGACACGGGTTTATCCACACCGAGTGTCGAGGACCCGGTTTGAGTTCCACACACACACACACACACACACACACACACACACACATACAAAGCACACGTGTGTATCCAAGATTGTATGTAGAACAAAGCACAAAATCGAACACTGCACAATTTTAGCTCTGCGGCAATCTGATGCTCCTGGTCATGGACAGAAGGGACATTCAAGACAGTATCTATATTTTGGAAACTTTCCTCAATACTTGAGTGATGGGTAATTCTAATTAATCACACATTCCCATTTATGAAAGCCGATTGTTTGATGATTTCATTATTTCAGCGCTGTTTAACGAGCCGACTCGATTATGATTTAAACATCGGTGGCTAAGAAAAAGGCGACGTTTTCCGAAAGCTCAAACAACAAACAACAGCTTTAGACACTAATTTTTAAACCAAACGGCAAACAACACACGAGCCTGGACATGTCTTCTGTTATGAATTTATAGTGGAATCAAAAAAAGGAATAAAAGGATGATTGAGGATTTTACAGGTTACAAACAAAGGAAGATTAAATATAACACAACAAGGTTTTTAACAGTCAGGTTTCGCAAAATCTCCTAAAAACAAAAGACCAACAGCTTCTTTTCTCATTCATTATTTAACATCGACATTTAACATCAGGTTCATGACAAATCTCGTGCAGGAGTAGTGAAGACGTCAGAGAGATCGGATCTAGGACTCATTGTCCCAGAATGCACTGCAGCAACATGAAAAAATCTTCTTCTTTTTTTTGTCATTGATGAAAGTTTGAGAAGAGCGTACGGATAGACTGAAGCGCTAAAGTGCCCCTGCATCACACCTCTGTTTGGGTAGAGATGAAGTCGGGACTCTATCTGACTCCAGCTCTATAGCCAGACGGCATTGTGGGTATTGAGGGAAACGATTAAGTGATGAAAGAATGATGAAAGGAGAATGAACTAATAAAGTCACCTTAGAACATCATGACAGTGGTACCTCAGCGTATGAACGCCCCACCTGGCAAATTCTCGGCCTTAAGAACTAAAACTTACATCCAACATGCATACGAAGTATTTTTTGCCATACGAGCAACCGAGCCGGTCGCACTGATCAAAACTTGTTTGGAAAGGCAAGTGAAGCGAGTTAAAAAAATTTATTTTTTTTTTTTTTTTTTTTTTTGCATTTTGTAAGATTTAGTGAAGACGTGGCTCGATGGTATCAAGAGGCAAACGAAGCCGCTTCCAGTTTCATTTTTAAAGCGTCTGGTGTCAAGAGAAAGTATAAATTAAGGTTGAGTGATGTCTATTTATTTTTTATTTTACATGTCTTTTCTAAATGTTTTGATTGTTTTTATATGCAAAAAAAAATGTGGTGTTAGAAATTGGTAATATTTGGAAGTTGGTTGGAAATAATATTTTTGGGTGACTGGAACGGATTATCTGCATTTACATTATTTCCTATGGGAAAATTCGTTTCGAAATACGACATTTCGCCTTAAGAACTTGAATTTGTATGCCGAGGTACCGCTGTATTAAATATTGGTGTGTTGGACTCTGATGAAGATCACGTGTTGGGTATAAGCATGAATCTGGAAGACATCCAGGCTGGATTTTAGCTGTAAAACCAAGCTCCCCCAGTATCTCTGTGCTTGGAGTGAACATGCTGCAACTTATTCACACTACTGAATCGGCGTCCTCGCTAGTCATTTCATCACACAGTAGGAAAACTGATCTGTGTAAACGTGTCACAATTCTGCTTGCAATACCATTTCCCATCAATAGACCTAAGAAGGGCAAATCTGTCCAAGCATCTGAATGAAAATAAATCCCCTCAGCCACATTAATCCAACATCTAATGGAGAGCCTTCCTAGACTAGTGCTGTGGATCGTGAGGTGTTCGACAAGCATGTGAATGTGACGAGCAGTCGTGCACAAACTTTTGTCCCTGTAGAGTATAATGTACAGTACTGTGAAAAAAGTCTGAAGAAAAACAAAGGCGATTATATACAGTTCTAGATAATTATACATTGTCTAGATTTTAAAAAAATGTTTTTAAAGGGAACCTCTAATGCAAAATCCACCTTGTAATATTTAGACATTTAGAGTCTCAAGTCTGCGACCCTGTTCATGAACCCTTTTTTCCTTTTTATTTGTATTGACCACAATTTAAACAAATCAATTAGGACTGTCCCTAATTGTCCCTAATGTGACCTCATGTAAGAAGAGCTCCTCCCCTGGCTCAATGTTCAGATCTGTTCTCTGGGGTGTAGCTCATTTACCTTTTGCACCGTTCACACTGAAATGGTGTTAACACACACACACACACACACACACACACACACACTCACACATTTTGAAGTGTGTGCTGCGAACGGTGTTAAATTCTTATAGAAAATAATAACATATGGGACCTTTAAAGCCCAATAAACAGTAATCAGAGAAACAAAGTCAGCAACCGTTTAGTGCCACTTTTATAAATAAAATAAACATTTCTGAGCAGGTGAGCATCATGGAGAATCTGACAGTTTTCATTAACACTTTGATTTACAGTACTTATGCCTGTTTTTCAGGGTGAAACCTGACAGACATCATTATATTTACGTTCATCTTGTGTATACATTTGTACTAAAAAATTGTGTGTCTAATACTTTTGCACACTACTAAAAGTGTCTTATGTTTGCCATCCTAGAATAAGCTTTTGCAAAATGAAATCAACCCTGAGATCCACCCCAAAGATACACATCCAGGTTGTTTACGTGTCTGTTTAGGCGAAAACGATCTGCTTCCATAAAAACAGTCCAAGCACCAACATGTGCAGTTCCTTGAGTGACCACTAGTAGGCTGGCTCCAAAAGTGAATGAATCCCCACAGAACCGCATATTAAAATGTCCCACTTTGCACCAGAAATAAACAAAGTTTTGGTCTTCGTAGCTAGTTTTCTTGTTCATGGTAAATGTAAATGGAATGTACAAATTATATTAAGCCATAAAATTATTCATGGACAGTTTAAGCAACATCTGTAACGCAGGTGTCAAACCGCTAACTGTCTGCTATGTTTCAACTAGCTAACTAGCTAACTGGAATCGTTGTAGTTTGAGTATAGGAGTTGACACGGGACGAAGTGTAGTTATGGATGACAGAGTTCATCCAAATGCAACCAAAAGTAACAGTAGCATACACATTAACCTTCGCCACCTTAAAATTTTAGAATTTGAGACAGGCTCCATTTGTTCTGCCGATTTGCCCATTTATGCATTAATCATGGTTTAAGCCGAGTCAGCTCCTGTCACGAGCTCCCACAGTTGAGCTTTAAAAGCACTCTTTGGAAACAAGCTGTGGATGACATCATGGAGGGTTTGTCTAGCTTTACACAGTCTATGGAGCGAGTTTTCTTATTTACATTTTAATTAAATTCAAATAAATTCTGTTTTATTTATATTAACATTGGTCATTGCTGCAAAGCAGCTTTAAAGGCTCACTGTGGCTTAGTGGTTAACACTGTCGCCTTGCACCTCCGGGGTCTTGGTTCGATGCCTGCCTCGGGGGTCTGTGCATGGAGTTTGCATGTTCTCCCCGTGCTTGGTGGGTTTCCTCCAGGTTCTCCGGTTTCCTCCAACAGCCCAAAGACATGCAAGTTAGGTTGATTGGCGTTCCCAAAATGCCTGTAATGTGTGAACAAGCGTGTGTATGTGTGTGTGTGTGTGTGTGTGTGCCCTGCGATGGATTGGCACCCCAACTAGGGTGTAACCCGCCTTGTGCCCCAAGTCTGCTGGTTTAGGCTCCAGGCCCCCCGTGACCCTGTATTGAGGATAAAGCGGTATAGACGGTGAGTGAGTGAGTGAGTGAGTGAATGTATGAAATTGAACTTAATGTTATGTTTTCCTGGAGTCAGTCACTGTAAAATACATTCTATACACACTCACAGTACACATTTAGTTTATAAAAATGACCACTTAATCTTTAAAATATAAACCACCTTATTATTATTATTATTATATTAATATTATTATAAACTATATACGTTTTTTTTTCAATGAGGTCAGTGAGATTCGGTTTAAACTGATTGAAATAAAACAACCAGGTAACTTCAGCTCATTGTTTGGTCGGAAACAGAGTCATCAGTATTTATTTTTATCAAAGCTTTCTGGAAATCCCTTACAGGACACAATAAACCTGAGAATTATAAATCTATACTTCATTCTACCGTCAACTAACCGGCCGTTTAATTACGTCTGAGATTAAGGTTTAGATTTCCAAGTGAATCTCATCGTGACCACACGGATATGTACGTGTGGCTAGTCCCGGTTTGACCTGAACACCCCTTATATGTGTGTATACGGTCGTTCAAGTCAAACTGGGACTGAACGCTCCCTCCTTCTTTTGTTTTTTTGAGCAGTACAGTCTCTACTAGGGCTCGTTGGTGCTTTTTAAAACCTTTTCCAAGCACGAAAAAGTACAGTAAGATTGTTGATTTGATTTCAAAGATGAATTTAAAACACGACGACTTGTGAATTCAGCATCTGGGTTTTCATATCTTGTAGGTCATTTCAAAGTTACAGGTCATGGCGAGGTCTTATTGCACAGATGTAATAGCACATTTATTTTATTTTATATTATTTGACTGTTACGTGTCCACACACGTCCTTACCTCCAAGCTTTTTTTTTTTCTTTGTAAATTATTTTTGACAATTTTTTTTATTTAGTTTGTTTATAGTGATTCAGATTCCTTAGCTAAGAAACACACACAGATCTTCTCTTTCTCTCTAGAAGCTTCAGCGAACGAGCTTTTCTAGCTCACGCTACGATTTTACGTTCCGTCTGTGCTTTCGCTCTTCATCCGGATCTTTCCCGAGAAACCCAACACCTCTGTATCCCGTCTCGGATCCGCTGTACGCTTGATTTGATTTCTCCCTGACCACAAATGGACACTGTAAAAAAATATCTCGGGCATTTTTTAACTGTATGTCGGTTTACTGAACCACAGAAATGTATTTTCAGTGTATAGACGCGGAATTGTTCGGTTTTCTTCCGATTATATTCTAGAGATTTAAGCGTTACACTTCAGCCATGACTGATTCAGAGAACAAGGAATTCAATCGATAAAACCATGCCAAAGTGTGTTTGAATGTGAGTGAGTCTACACTCAATCAGGAGGGCTTTGTTGCTCTTGTATCCTGAATCCTCTTGAATTCTAATGTGTGTGCGAAAGAAAGAGCGATGATGATGTTATTAAATGTATGGACATACTGTATGAAGGAAGTGAATGTACATCAGATCCACCTGAGAACCTTTACTGGACTGTTAAAGGTTTACGACAAGCACAAAACTACTGTTTTTATTTTAGATTAAAGGTTATTTATAACACAGCACCATCCTGTGTGTGGAATTATTTCCGACATTTTATCCATGTTGTCCAGTTTTTACTTTTCTATATTTAAACAGTAAACATTTAAAAGCCTACAGACGGTGTTATTAAAACCTCTCTAGCGTTCAAACCGGTCAAACACTTGTGATAAAAAAAAAACATTTCTGAGCCCGTATTCACGAAGCTTCTTAGAATTCTCTCAGAGAGCTCCTATCTTAGCTTAAAACGTCCTAGCTGGGAGTCCTAGACTAAAAGTGATTTAGGAAACTTCTCAGAGCAACTCTGAGAAGCCTCTTAAAAGTCCTCCTCTCTACTCTTAACAATTTTCAACTTAGGAGCTGTTTTTAGGTCCAAGATGTTTCGTGAATCTTTCTTTATCTTTACTAAGATTTAATCCTAAATTTAAGAGGAAATTCTAAGAAAATGTCTTAATTCTAAGAATTTTCTTAGAATTTCAACACTAGGAGCAACGTTTAGGCCTAAGATGCTTTGTGAATACGGACCTTGGATGGTATGAAGCCAACAATCCAATAGAGATGGAAGGAAGTAAAACAACAAGAAAACCAAACTGGACAGAAGAGCAGCGTTTACTTTTAGCTTTACGTTCAGTATTTAGAGAATATTTCTTCTTTCCGACATTTTGTCCTCTGCTATAGGAACTCTTAATCCTCTTAAAAGTCCTCCTCTCTACTCTCAACAATTCTCACCTCAGGAGCTGTTTTTAGGGCTAAGATGTTTTGTAATTCATTTTTATCTTTACTAAGATTTAATCCTAAATTTAAGAGGAAATTCTAAGAAAATGTCTTAATTCTAAGAATTTTCTTAGAATTTCAACACTAGGAGCAACTTTTAGGCTTAAGAAGCTTTGTGAATACGGGCCCTGACCTCCAAGCCATTTCTTAAGGAGTTCCTGGCAATCCAGCGTTTTAGACGCGAAGCAGGCAGTCTGATCACGATTCCGTCATACTGAGCAAACTTTCTACCTGGATGGTGTCCAAGCTCTAATGAAACACTGGGATAAGTGTGTTAGTGTAGCAGGGGATTATATAGAGAAATAGAAGGAGGTTGTACTCTCAGGACTGTGTTCTCCGATTCTGCACAATCAAAAGTCCCGGTTTGACTTGAACAGCCCTTAAAAGAATAATGATTTTTATCATTTAAACCTGAACGCTGAACCGTTACTTCACTTTTATTTTGTACGGAATGTCCAAAATAAATAAATAAATAAATAAATAAAGTTGCAGTTTGGGTTGCCATCGGAGATCACCGAAATGTTTAGTCAAATTAAATTGTCAGGAAAAAAAAAAAAAAAAAAAAAAGAAAGAAAGTGGAGAGTAGAAATCAATCAGAGCTGTGTGTAATAGTGAACGTACGAGCATTTCCACATGCACCATGTGATGAGACCTCCAGGGACCGGGACTAAACAGGTAAATTATTCTCGATGCTAAGTTGAGTTTGCTAAGGAACTAAGGTTTGGACTTTGGAGCGATGGAAAAGGTCATGTGACCTGACGAGTCCAGATTCCAGAGTGTCGGGGTGAGACGGGAAGCGCATGAAGCGCTCCTGCACGACACGAAGTTGATTCTTACCGGACAAAAGAAGACTCGGACCAGGCCTGCATGGAAGAACAACGCGGGTTTATTGATAGAAAAAACATTGCAGTTGGGCACAAGGATGTAATCACGTACACGCTCTTTCAGAGAAGACTCGACAGTTCGTCCTGAAACAGCGAGCGCACCGGCACGAAGAACTTGCATCACAGCTGCACACGTTCACGGGCAGAGGCCGCAAAGATCGGCGAATCCGTACGGCAAAAAAAAAAAACCATCAACTAAGCAGAAAGGTACAACATGAACGCTTGCCCCTAGCTTATTTATAATCTTTATATATGTATGTACATCTCTCACATCGAGCACAAACATGCGGAAAAAAAAAAAAAAATAGAACAGGGAGGGAACTTTTGTATGGAAAGAGCAAAAAGAAAAGAAAAAAAAAGAAAGGAAAAAAAGGAACGAGGGTCCAGCTTGTACTTTGAAAAGTGGTGCGAATACGTCGCAAACCGACCGATTTACTTCATTTACTTCGGCGATCGCTATTTACACAACACGAGATCAGTAATGAGAAAGTCACCGGATCTCGTGTCAGATGTTTTATTAAGTGGAAAAAAAAATGTCTTTGTCGGAGCACCGGCACCACGTTGGACAAAATATAGTAGTAAAAAACAAAAACAAACAAAAACAACACCTTAGCAGCGGTCCTTACAGTCATGACGTGTGTCGAACTTCATCATCGAAGAACCTCGAACAAACATGATGTTTAAAAAAAAAAAAAAAAAAAAAAAAAGTTTCTAAAAAAAATTTTTTTTTTTTTACGTCGTCTGATTTGAAGCTAACTGAAGGAAGCGTCGCTCTGATCTGAGCGAATGCCAGTCCTGCTGCTTGGTAACTAGTCTTGATTTTCTACTTGGAATACAGGAAATACGCAACATAATTTTATCTCCAAACAAAAAACGAACGAACGAACGAATAAACCCTCTGGTCTGTAAATGCGGAAATATCTACACGCGCCGTCGCAGAACAACTACACTGCAAACCAAAAAGAGAGGATCTGTACGGCTCTAACACAAACAGATCAGCACTTCAAGACGTACACATGAACACACACTCGCTCACATACGCGCCTATAAACACATTCTCTCGAACACACGCGCGTATGCACACAACCCCAGGATCCTGTCCATTAGCCGAGTCCTCCTGCCATCTCCACTCCTTTGCAGCAGCACAGGAACCAGACCCCCGCCCCCGCCCCCGCCCCCGCTCCCGCCCCCGCTGCCGCTCCGTTATCGTGGCTCTCGCTGGGACTGGCCCCGCTCTCGGTGGTGGTGGTGTTGCTGGGAGAGCGCGGGTCAGCGGCAGCGGCGGCCTCGGCGGCGCTGTTAAACACGCAGGATCTCCAGGCAGTTGTTGTAGCAGATGGCGATCCAGTCGGGTTGAGTGGACGCCCACTGCACGTTGTTGATCTCGCCCTCGGCCGTGTACGCCAGGATCGGGTCCTCGATGGCGCGCGGCATCTGCTGGATGTCCCAGATCAGGGCCTGGTGATCGTCCGCTAAGTCGAGACGGGAAAAGGAGGGAGAGAGGTGAGAGGATGTGGGAGGGCACTCGCAAGTCTCGCGTCTCGGCTGGCACACTGTTCACACTTCTCAGTACGGCGAGAGGCGCGTTTTTAGTCTTAGCTGCGGTGTTGGACTCGCATTATATTAAAAGGTACCATTTTAGAGGACCTTTCTCATAGCTTCACAGTGCATGCAATACCGTGCAAAAGTCTTGACCCCCCCCCCCTCTTTCATTTCTGCATGTTTAGCTTCCAAAGACTTTTCAGACGTTCATGTGTTTTTAATGTAGTATTGAGGAAGACGTTTTTGTCTCAGTCCCGTCCCTGTACCTGAGCAGATTGTTCAGAGGATTGTTTTTAGCGACTTATGAATCATTCAAGCATAAGAACCCCATCTAAGTTAAGGCCTGACCCAGTGAGATGAAAATGAGAGATTTCTATTACTAGATTTCTTCTATATAATCGACATCATTTCATTCCATTCATTCATGAGTAAATGAGGGGCTCGATACTTTTGCACCGTTCTCTGTTCCGAGCTTCCCCCTGGTCATACATGCTGCTCCTCATTGCTATTGTTTATGCATTTATACCAATATTTCCATACACTTTGTGTGTGTGTGTGTGTGTTACCTGCAGTACAGATGTGGCAGGAGGAGTGAGGGGCCCAGGCGATGCCGTTCACACACGCGCGGTGGTTGTTGAGCCGAGCCACAGGCGTGCAGGGTACACGCACGTCCAGGATGACCACCTGACAGCACACACACACACGGCGTCAACGCTGTCCACACACACACACACCCCCAGTACACACCACTAACCCCCATCCCAAACGTTTGTCAGCGTGCCGTTACCTCCATGCCGTCCATCGCCATGGTAGCCAGGTAGTTGGGGTCCTGCTTGTTCCAGCAGAGGCGGAGCAGCGGGTGGTGCTGAGGATCCTCGTAGATGATGGTGCTGTGCTCCAGGTGACGGAGGTCAAACATGCGCACCGATCCGTCCGCTCCGACCGACGCGAACATGTCCCGGCCTCCGCCCGCGCGGCTGAACGCGATGTCGTACACCTGCACACGTCACAAACACACACACACACGCGCGCATTATGTTTTACGTATACGCACATGCCGAGGAGTGCCGCGTCCCGGGCGCCGCCCTGACCGCGGAGGCCGCGTCTCACCTCTTTGTCATGGGCGATGAGTTGGGTCTTGACGTGTCCCGACACCTGGTTGACTCTCCCCAGCACCTGCCCCGTCTCCAAGCCCCAGATAGTGCAGGTGGTGTCGATGCTAGACGTGCCTAAAGGAACATAAAGACGCATGCTTCAAAGACAGGAAGAGAAACACAGCGAGTGGGGGAATCCATTCAACACCTGAGGAAAACAACGTTACCGTGTGATCGTGGCCGTCTCTCGTTATATACGAGTCAAAAACGATCCGCACTCCGGTTATATTAAACCTTCTGTTATCTGGTTATCAGAGCTTTCCGTTCAAGGCTCCTGTCTCCTGGGTCGCGGCAGTGCAGGTCAGTTCATTTGTAACTGCGGTGCGAGCAGGAATGGACGCCCCGCTGGTCATTGGCACGAATGAACGGAAACATCCTCAATCGCAGACCGAGAAAAAGTTTTTAAGTCGACCATCAGCTGGAAAATTCATCAACACTTACCGTTTTCTGGGATCTCGAGGGCCAGAAGTATTGGAACATTATCAGACAAAAGGTTCAACAACCAGCAGCGCTCGTTACAGTGAGACGCGTATCGAAGAGTTAAAGCCTAAATTTGAGATTAAAAGAGGACTGATATCCGAGGGCGTCGTAATGATGCACGTCCGCTCACTTCTGCGCGCGCGCGCACACACCATCACTGACACTCTGAGGTGTGAAAGCGTCCTCACTATAGTCCTGATCTCGCTCCATCAGACTTTCATTCCTCTGAAGGCAGAAGAAGGACGAAGATTCATTTTCTGATGAAGAACTGAAGACGTATGATGTATTTGTCTTTTCCAAAAGTTCATTCAAATGGATTCTACAGTCAGAGTGCGGATCATTTTTGACTTTTGATAAATGATCAGTAACGCTGTGAATGGTTTTTACACAACCTCTCCATACACTGGGGAAATTCAACCCCATTGTTTGTTTTGTTTTTTAGTATATTTTATACTTCTATTTTTTTTTGTTGTTTTAATACTATTTAAAAATGCATTGGACAAAAGAACAAAAGAAGGACGTACTGAAACCATTCCATGGCCGGATCAGAAAGTTGTCATAAGTGTAGACATGCAGACTTCAGAAATACAGTACCAGTCAAAAGTCCCCTCTAATTCCATGGTCTTTCCTGATCTTTATTTCCTTCGACATTAAACACAAAATGCCGAAGGCGTCCAAAATATACAATAATCTCCTTTGAACAGTTGATACTGAGATGGTTTCTGCTTCATAACGGCTCTAATCTGAGGTGCTGGTTGTTAAGCGGTGATTTCTGAGGCTGGTGACTCTAAACGAATCCTCGATGCACGGTCTGAACAGGGCCTCACCGAGAAGGTTTGGATCCACCTCGTTCCAGTCGAAAGAGGTCAGAGGGGCGCAGAAGTCGGAGTTCTTGTTGTTGTTCAGGAGGCACTCGAGACGCGTCTCTGTCTCGTTCACCTGAGACAGAGAGAGAGAGAGAGAGAGAGAGAGAGAGAGAGAGAGACACACACAGAGTGAGAGTGAGAGAGAGAGAGAGAGAGAGAGAGAGAGAGAGAGAGAGAGAGAGCGGCACAGGCTACAGACCCTCCAGATGCGAAGGTAGTCTCCGCTGGTGGCCAGCAGGTCCGGGTAGACGCCCTTGGTGTCTGGGATCCACATGATCTTGGTGGTGGGGTACGGGTGATCGAACGTGTTCCTGCACACAAACTCGCTGCTCTCCTCGTCCAGACCCACGAGCTGCACCTACACACAGACAGACACTTTTATAATGACGGCATCAATGTATTGAGTCCACTTTATATGTCTTCACGTCACGGCCCGTATTCACAAAGCTTCGTAAGCCTAAAAGTTGCTCCTAGTGATGAAATTCTTAAGAAAATTCTTAGAATTATGATATTTTCTTAGAATTTCCCTTTAAGTTTAGGATTAAATCTCAGTAAAGATAAAAATGAATTACGAAACTTCTTAGCCCTAAAAACAGCTCCTAAGGTGAAAATGGTTAATCATAAAGAGGAGGACTTTTAAGAGGATTAAGAGTTTCTATAGCGGAGGACAAAAAGGCGGAAGGAAGAAATATTCTCCAAACACTGAAGGTAAAGTAAACACTGCTCTTCTTCTTGTTCTTTTACTTCCTTCCATCTCTCTTGGATTGTTGGCTTCATACCATCCAAAGTGCAACGTAAACAGACTGTAGTCCTGTAATCATGTACATTAGTAAAAGCTGAGCCATTTTGCTCCCATCAATCTGAACTGGATTACAAGTAATAAAATCAGTTTAGTAAATAAATGTAAGAATTTTAATATAGTAACTACTGTGTGAAAATCGGTTGCTTCAAAAGTAGACACATTTCAACATTTAGCTGTTTTAATTAACTTTAAGATATTTAGTCTATAACAGAAACGTTGCATGAAGTAGCCTGTAGTCGTTTATATACAAACATTATGATTTCACTCTCTGTTCTATTATCATATTTCACACAGAGCGCATTTCAAGACATCAACCAATCACAGTCCTTGAATGGCTGCATCGTCGATAGCAACGGGGCCGACCACACCCCCTCACTAAGATGAAAGATTTTCTACTTTCCTTACTCAGAGTTGCTCTAAAAAGTTTCCTAAATCACTTTTAGTCTAGGACTCCCAGCTAGGACTTTTAAAGCTAAGATAGGAGCTCTCTGAGAGAATTCTAAGAAGCTTTGAGAATACAGGCTCAGATTTACTTCCAGAGGTTAAAAAACAAAAAACCAAAAAAAAAAACGGTAATAATAACAGATATGGGATTCACTAGAGACGGCGCCTCTGTGCCGATTCAATTTCTATTGCAGTTCTGTAAATATGACAATTTTATTATATATTCTGTAAATATTTTGATTTTTTTTTTTTTATTTCAAAACAATTCTAAATAGACTTGCTAATAATTTGCTCCTAACCCACAGGATGCAGGAAACGTTATCATCCTTACATTACACATATCGTGGTAAATCAACACACCAATAGTGTGTGTGTGAGAGAGTGTGTGCGTGTTAGGTTCTTTCAGGAGAAATAAACTCTCAGATGACAACAAAGTGATATTGTTCATTTTTTCATTTTAGCACTTTTAGTGCGGCGCATGTTGTATATAAATTAAACCCTTTTTTTTTTTTCCGCTCAGTGTGGAGTAACTGAATCAGTTTCCTCCATCTCTGGGAATAACACGAGCTTCTTTCGTTTGCGTTCCTAATGAAATTAACAAGAGTTGCTTTTAAAAACATTTAAAATTCACTTGCATGATTTGCTCAGAGACAGGATGAGTGAGAAGCCTCACCGCGTTTTCAGGTTTTGATCAATCAGAACTGAACATTCATGAACATTCTGGGGAAATCGTCTTAAAATCTATTCGGATCGGATTAGTTCTTCTCACACCTGGACAGCAATAATTTGACACGGCTTTCTAGCAGGTGGTGCTGTTTACAAACCCGGATGTGTCAGGTGTGTTGGTAAATATTTAAAGCCATTATAAAAGTATAAAGTATAAACTAACCCTTTCTAGCTGCAGCTCCGATTTCCTTTATTTATTAATTTAATTAAACTTCTTTCCTTTCTCCTCCTCACACTGATTTCCTGGACAGCGTTTACACTTGAGGTTTAATCTCTGATCCCACACGTATGCTCGAGTGTCTCTCCTAAAGCCTGCAGTTTACATTTCATCACTTATGAAGCGTGGAACATCCGGAGCGCACACACACACACACACATATCTATATCTATACATATATATATATATACACACACACACACACACACACACACACATACATACATACACACACACACATACACACACACATACATACACACACACACACACACACATACACACACACACACACATACACACACACATACATACACACACACATACATACACACACACATACATACACACACACATACACACACACATACATACACACACACATACATACATACACACACACATACATACATACACACACACATACATACATACACACACACATACATACACACACACATACATACACACACACATACATACACACACACATACATACACACACACACACATACACACACACATACATACACACACACACACATACATACACACACACATACATACACACACACATACATACACACACACACACACACACACAAAGGTGACTGCAAAGTGACACGTCTTAATCACAAATGTGTTTTGTTTGTACCAAATTTGTTTTGTTTGATGAGAACGTTTTTGTAACTAAGCAAATCAGTATTTTTAAACAATTGTTACATGAGAAGTCAGAATTGTTTTAGGAAATAGTCATACAGAATTGTGACACTTTAATTTATGAATTTATAAATAAATATTTGACACTCGTTTATATGTTAGTATTAAATATTGATATAAAATCTATTAAATATTTCAGTATAGACTGACGGATTAATAAATTGCAAAGACCATTTGTCATATTTATTATTCATTCATTCATTATTACATATTCCTAGTGCTGATCAATAGGTATTGTTAAATGTATGCATTATAATGATAATAGTTAACAACTACGAATATATTTAATTCCATATTTATGCATTATTAATATATGTATATGTATAATTGTACAATATTATAAATATGAATATTAGAGTTAAATTCTTTTACAGTCAGTTATTTATTTATTTTTGTATTAAGTTCAAATTGTAAAACAGATTAATTAAACATTTAATTACATAAATGTTTTAGTACAATTCACATTTAATTAAAAATATAATTTTTTAAAAATAAATATTTCATACTTTTTAAAAAATGCAATAAAAATGTTTTTATAATTAAATATTTGTGGCAATTCAAACAACCAATTGTAAAGTTTTTTTTTAATAAATAATCTCATAAAATTGTGACACCGTACATGTTTTTAATAAATAAGCAAATATTGTATATGTACGTTTTTATTCAAGATTTCAATATTTAAATAAACAAAACATAAATATTTATTTACAGCACTTTATCTATAATAGAGGTTTCTTTACATTATCAATGTATGTCTAATTTGCTTTATTAACATAGTATTAATCTATAATGATTAGAATGAATAATTATACATATTACATACAAAAAATATATATTTTTAAATTTAAATACAAACTTTTTTTTGAACAATTAAAAAAAAAGGATCAGCTTGCTTTCATAAATATTTCAGACTTTACACATCCTTCACTGTAAGTAAACTTGTTTAGCATCATTGACACGACATACATTTTTAATTAAGTTTTGTTCCTTTTCTATTTAAGTATAAAATTACTTTTATTTTAGATTATAATTTAGCTTGAGCTCTGACACTGCAACCCTGAATACCGGAGGTGGCGAAAGCCTCCAATCTGCCTTTCTCTCCAAACTCTGTGAGTAAATTAGTCTCAACCCAACTGATCACACATACCAGTCTCAAAACACTGCGAGCGCTAATTAGACTAATAAGGTGTGCGTTAGAAGCTCGACATGCCCGCGTTAGAAGCTGCAAGCACCCGCATGCTTGCAGCCACCCAACCCGCGCGCTCGCTGCTGAGGCATCGCAGTTAAATGCAGAGAATCCGTTCCGGCCACCCAAAAATATTACCAATACACTTCCAGCACTATACAGTAAATCCCCTACATACGGAATGAGTTCCGTTCCGAGAGCTCGTTCGTAAGTCAAATTTGTTTGTAAATACAACAAGCATTGTCTAGGTACTAGGATACTAACACAATTGGCTGCACACAGTATAAAACTAACATGTTCCATGTCCATGTTCTTTAGGAGTCTTGCCGATGGTAGAACGATTCATGGTAAAAGAACGAGCGATGTCTGCCATCTTTTCACCTCGCTCCATTCTCTCAATTATTTTCTCTTTTGTCTCCATCGTTATTGCTTGATGCTTCTTAGCAGTATCAGCGTCAACGCCACTGCTTTTACGCTTGCTTCTGGACCTCCTGGGATACACGCAACACGGATACGCGCTGTACACTGTCCGGCACATGTGATCTAGCTTCCGCGACTGAACCTACACGAACGCACGTTTGTATGCAGGGAACTTACTGTACATTTAAAAATATGGTTATAGTGTTGAAAATTGGTAAAATTTTTGGGTGGCTGGAACAAATGATCTGCATTTACATTATTTCCTATGTGAAGATCCGTTTCGCAATCTGGATTAAATTCATATTGATGAGGTACCACCGTATCTAAAGTTAGTTTTTGTTTATTGTTTATTTACTGCGCTTGCTTTTTAAGCAGGAAAACTATTACATTTAATTAATCAGTAACCTTTTTTTTTTTTAAAGGTTTAAAAATTGTACGAATTGGGCTGGAAATGTAATATTGAAGTGGTTTATAAAAATCGTGAAACACAGCGTCTCAAAACAAACAGCTACTGCAGCTAGCAATGACACGTGGAAAGCACCTTTTTCTCTAAACTGTGAGCTTGGGCTGGAACGATTCCTCGAGTCAATCGAGTAATTTGATTACAAAAAATGATCGAGGCAAAATCTTCGGCCTCAAAGCTTCGCTTAATTAATTTTAAAAGCTTGCGTTATGCTTTTGCGCAATTATTTGTTGACAGCACGCTTTTGACACAGCGCGCTTCCGGGTGCAAGCCGCCAGTAAACACCAACGAAGAAGAAGCGCCTACGTCACCCACAAAGCGGAAGGAGACGCAACCAGTTAGCTGCGTATTGATTTGAGAGAGCGTTCTGTTGCGGCCTGCAAAATGGAAGGGAGCGATAAAATTTTCAGCGACGCCAAGAGAAGAAGAAAGCAGCAAGAGAAAACGACAGAAATTGTCAGTAAAGGCTTATGTTAGGCCCGAGAGGTCGATTTTTAAACTTTTAGTTGCACAACTTAGTGGTTTTGTGTAATTATTCATTTTAATGTGTGCCTTCGTTTTTTTTTATCCTTAAAGTCATTTGAAAAACTTTTTTTTTGCATCCGAGAAAAGGCTTTAAAACAAGAATGTATGGTGCTGTGGTGCACTTAATTAATCTCAGTCAACTTTAATACGCCTCTCTCACCTACGCGGTATCGCGCGGTGGCCGGAAGTACGGTCCTTCATGATTCACCGCAAGTTTTGGCGCTGCGGTTACGTTTCCATCTTTCTGCGCGAAACATTCAATATGTTTAAGCCGCCTTAAAAACATGTTCCATTTTTTTGGCGGACCTTGCAGAACGTCGACGGGCAGTCGCGGCGGCTCATGGTGCATCTCACTGCGAGTCAAACCGCATAGGTGAGATAGGGGTATAGGCTATTCCTTGTATTGTGAATCATGACAAATGTGATAAATGTTTCTTTTTGATAGAATGCTGTATGCATTTAAAAAATAAAAGGAGATTTTTTTCTAAAAAGAACATCAATTAATCTGTGTTTCTCTTATATATTTTACATTGCTGTTTAATTAAGCAAAAGTGCATTTTATCCGATTACTCGATTACATTTTTGGTAGAATACTCGACTACTAAAATATTCGATAGCTACAGCCCTACTGTGAGCGAATTAGTTTCAAACCTGCTTACTTACTTACACCAGTCTCAAAACACAGTGAGCACTTTTTAGTCGAAAATGATGTGCGTTACAAGCCCCCATCCACGCATTCACTGGCAAGTTGAGTTTTCGCACTTTTGAGGCATTAAAACTTCAATTTTATTTCATCCCGTTTGGTAGGAGTGAATTATTAGCCGAGGTCATGGGGAAGGCCAGAGATACATGCTGCTCAGTAAAATGTTAAATATTGGGAGTATTGATATTTGAAGTTAGTTTGTCCTGTTTAAATGCTGTGTTTGGTTTTTAAGGGAGGAACGTAATGTAAAATGTATGTAAACTGTAAGATTTCTTAATATCTTCTATTTGTACAGTTACAATTTTTCCATTCCAATATTTTCTATTTGTACAGTTCTTCTCACTTTCTTATTTCCTTATATCTTCATTTAATGTATATTGTACTTACATACATTTTTATATTTTATTCTCTTAGTCAATTTTTACTTATATATATTTTTTCCCAAATTTACTTTTGTTCAAATATTTATTTCCTTTATAGATATTCTCTCTTATTCCTTCTTAGATAAGTAACTTTCTTGTTCTAAGCTCAGGGCAGTTGCCTAAGCATTGCACTGCATATCGTACTGTGTAGGATTGTGTATGTGACAAATAAAATTTGAATTTGATTTGTTATAAGGAACGTTACGTATTAAACTTTCTTTAATGATTTAAACATTTTTTAAAAAAAAAATTCGTGGACAATTTTTAAATATAAAATATAAAATCAGGATTTAAAAAAAAATATTATTATTATTATTATTATTATTATTATCCGGAATCGTATTATTTTTTCCCTACCGAATCGTTACCGAGATATCGTGGTAATATCGTATTGATGGGTGCTGCTACTGAACACAGAAACGGAGCTAAAAACAAACAAACAAAAAAAAAAAACAATCAGCTGCTGCGGCCAGCCGTGACGCGCGTGTTTATTCACGTAACATTACATCAAAGCTTGTGAATGATTAAAAGAGCTGAATGAGGCTGAAATGGTTACTTTGTTGTTGTATTCCTCCACGAAGCTGCCGAGCGCGAGGCGGAAGCGCTTGTCGGGCCGCACGCTCCAGTTCATGGCGTAAACCGTCCAGGGCGCCTCGTACTTATAGATCTCCTTCCTCTTACCGTGCAGCGACATCTCTCCCCTCAGACTACACACAGATTGTGGAGAAACAACCGCCGTGTCAGAGCTCTGCGTTAAGGCCGGGAGCCAGAATGTCCCACACTACTTCTTGCTGCTGCTGTTTTTCTCTCTAGACAAAGGAGACTGTCATGGAGAAACACACACACACACACACACACACCGACCCGCAACGCAACTAAACCCCCCGGGTTACTCTCCGCGCGCGCACTCACTGCTCAACACCAACCCATGCACAACTTCACCACCCCGGCCTGGTTTACATCAATAACGCGCTAAATGTTCTGCGTAAATTAAAAAAAATTAAAATAAATAAAAAACCCTCCTGTGTGTGTGTGTGTGTGTGTGTGTTTTCGGGTCAGCAGAAGAGACGGAGGATTTCTCATCCAAAATGTCTTTCAGAATAAAAGTCGCGACCTGAAGCGGACGAGATTCAAATCCTGACTTTACATCTCACACACACACACACACACACACGTAGCACTGTAGGCTGCATGGAGCATGCAAGACGTCGCTGCAGTGAATGCTGCGATACTGCACTAGAGATACACTGTGAACTAGATGTCTGTACACTACACTTCAATGAACTAGAATAAATAGACTATGAACTAGAAATACATTAGAAGTACACCATTAATGACACTAGGAAGTTGTGAGAAATACACTATGAAATACACCACGCGAGAAACTAGAATGATGCTAGAAATAATGTCTATAGACAAGACACTATGAAATACCATGAGAGACACCAGAAAGACACTAGAAATACTGTCTATAGACAGACACTGTAAAAATCAGCATGGAAGACTCTAGAAAGACACTACGAAATGCGTGATGAATGACACCAGAAAGACACTAGAAATACATCATGAATGACACTAGATAGACACTATGAAATACACCATAAAATACACTGGAAAGACAATATGAACTAGAATAAATACACTATGAACTAGAATCCTGTACACTACACTATGAATACACTAGAGACACATTATAAATCCATTATGGAAGTCACTAGAAATACACGATAAAAGATACTAAAAAACGACACTATAAAAACACTAGAGAGACTATATGAACGATAAATACACTATGAACTAGAATACTACTGTATACACTGCACTTAGAATAAATACATTATGAACTAGACAAATACATCATACATACATTATGGAAAGACACTATGAAAACATTATAAAAGACACTCGAAAGACGCTAGAAAGACCATTTGAACTCGATTAAATACACTATGAACTAGGCTTCTGTACACTACACTTCTATGAACTAGAAATACAGTCAATATTATTATTAATTAAACTATTTGCAATGACATATAGCTTGAAATTAAGTTAATTCATTCCTCTTCTATACATTTATACAACCTATCACACCATGAAAGACAATAGAAAGACACCATGAGAGACACTATAGAAAGACAATAGAAATACATCATGAAAGACACTAGATAAACACTAGAAAGACACTATGAAGTACACCATAAAATACACTGGAAAGACAATATGAACTAGAATAAATACACTATGAATACACTAGAAATACACTAGAAATACAGAAATATTAACCACTAAGCCACCATGCCACTTGAAAATTAAGTTACAAAATTAACAAGGAATTTAAATGATACAGGAACAGTCATTCATTCTTCTATACCAGGAGATTTTGGGTACAACGCGAGGTACCCAAAATCTCCTGGTATAGAATGACTGTATCTCTCATTATTATTACAATGATGGTGCTGATTCTTCTTCTTAATCTTTCTTTCTTTTTTCCTTTTTTGTGTTCTTCATTACTAGTGTTTTTTTTTCACTGAACAGTAAAACACTCAGTGCTCAAAGTAAAAGTAAAACTCCTAGAACATCAAAAGGATGTTATTTGTGCTGAAAAAAGTAATAATCATGTTGTCTTCAAAATTTAATCAGATTTCATGATGATGTAGGAAATTAACTAAGGAATACAAGACAGCAGGGCATGCTGTTATAGGAAAATAATCAGCAGTGAGGTGGGGTGTTGCATCCTGACACAATTCTTAAATCTAACACCAATTTGTCAATGATTGCATTTATAAAATGTGATTTAAAGACCACCAAGAATTGGACCAAAGTCCAAGTTTTTCATAAACGTTTCAAATGTTCATCGAAATGAATGAAACATAACATATTAACTGTTGTGTTAATGGAGAAACTGCAAAGGATAAACTACAATAATAATAATAATAATAATAATAATAATAATAATAAAATAAAAAGGTTACAGCCTTAACAATGCCTGGTATAAAGCACTGAGACTGGAGACTCCTTCTCAAAATGCTTAGTACAATTTCTTGTGTTTATCACCATGAAAATAATGGTCTATATTTTATATAAATTTTACAATTATAATGATTTTTTTCTCTTAAAAAAGAGAAAATACTTTAAAACTGTAAGCTGATTACTCTTAGCCGTGGTTTAAATATAGTCAGACTCTTCTTGTGGGATATTTTTATACCGCCCTGCACCCTCCATGCCAGGGTTCTGAAATGTAGGGGTGCGCATGCGCGAAAATGGTGCGCCGTCATCGATAAAGGAGTTTGGTTCATTGAGTCAAATCTGTAAGAAGGAGTCGATTTACATGAAGACTTGAGGTGTAAACATATTCATTACCGCATTGATATAACTAAATAAATACTGCATGAAATGACGAAATGACATGACAGATTACAATGCAATCACATAACAACCACATTACATGTGTGATTGTAAAAAAAAAAAAAGAAAGCAGAGAATTGATGAGTCGCTAAAAATGTCGACTCTTTAGCGAGTCCAATCAAATGACTTGATTCACTAATGCGCAAGCGCAGTGAAAATCTGCTTCATGACAGAACCTGCGAGTCTCATAAGGACCTGCTAACTGCAACCACAGGGCCAGGTTTTAAATATATAATTTTTTATATTAAAGGAGGAAATATCGCAGGTAAATACAAACACTGTAAATTTGTGTAGTTTACAAACGAGTTTACAAAGTGAGCATTTATCCAATAATTTTTGCATTGATGTGCTTTAACTATGTGCTAAGATAGCTAGCATAAAAACCGTTTTCGCTCGTGCGTTGTTCGAGCGTCATATTATAATGCTAATTGAAAAAGAAAACAGTTTCTGACACGGATTAAAACGCGTCGTTTGTCTCTACATACGTTGGAAAACAGATTTGTACAAGTGCATGCATTTTATGTAACATTAGCAAGAGTCAGCTTGTGAAACTGCTAATGCTAACTAATAAGTTACCTCATCGTATAAGCGCACGCGACGCGGATTTAACGCTTGTTTAGTTAGCATTTGCTAAAATTTGGAATTAAATTAATTAATCAATTAAGCATGTTAAATAAATTAACATGTTTAAAGTTGTTTCAGGGACTAAGTTTGTCAGCTATAGCTGAAGGGAATCATGGTAAAGTGAGAAAGCTAATCTGCTAGTCTGGTATTAAAGGGGTTTATGAGTAACGTTAGGAAACTAAGGTGATTTGTAAAAGGTCATTAATTCGCCAGTGCTTCAAAATGTAATATTTCACCTTCCCTACTAAGTTAGTTTTTTACATTTTTTTTATAATACACTGTGTCCTGATTTATGTTTTCGTTAAGCAGTCGAATGAAGGTTAGAACAGGAATCATTAGCACAATAGGAAACTGATTGAGCAATAGCATGAAGAATGTATCGACATGGAAGGAGCAATACCTCTGGGGCTGAGTGAATAGTATACCATCACCTGAAGGTCAAAAGACACATTTTGGACAGAGGGCTAAAAGAAGCTGTCTATGTGCAAGTGGAAATTCCTCCTCTCAACAGAGGCACAACTCGTCTGCTATTTTTTATGTTGCGTTTTTATCCGTACCCAGAAAGATCAAGAACGCTTTATATGTCCAAAGGTAATACCCAAAGAACAACTTCTTTGTTTTCATGCAGCATGACTTTTCAGACAGGAGAGTTCTTTGACCTTGGAGGATTCATATGTGAGGACCATCTTCCCTTAGACTGAAGAAGCTACTTGCATTGATGCGTAGTGAAATCAAATAAAAATTAAAGGTTAAGAAGAAGAGATTTTGTCATTAAAGTAGTACTATGGAATTTTTTGGTAGCGCTCAGAAACTAGCAGTAGTAAAGAGAACAGAAAGATAAGACAAATAATTATACTAAAAATATAGCTATAACCATGTACACAATGGAATATATATGCGGTGGGACTCGGATGGTGCAAACAGGAATTATATACAATTATATTAATTGTATTTACAGTCCTTGATGTAAAGTGTTCATGCAACTCTCTGTATAATTAAAACTCTACTTGGAATTAGGACTGCTAAACTGAGTCAGGATCTACTGCTTATTTACGTAATAACAGAATGAGAATAGGCGGATAAGGGTGTTTTAACCGCCTGATGTGCACGTTTCCAAGGCCTGGGAGAGTTGGCTGTATCTTACCTAGCATTACCCTTGCTCTAATTGCTGCATGTACATTGGCTTTGTTTCTGTGCTTCCAGGCTGAGTGAGCGATGAGGCGCTGTCTCTTGCTTCTCCCTGCGCTCCTGCTGCTGCTGGCTCTGCCGGATACCAGGGGGCGCTACAATGACGACTTCGATGATGGCGAGGACCTGGCCGAGTTTGATGACAACGACTTCGCCGAGTTTGAGGACGTCTCGGAGGATCCGGCAGTCGAGGCGGAGAAAGAGCCTCCAACCAGACAGGCGCCTTTGTTTGCAGCCGAGGAGGAGGAGGATGAAGATGAAGCCACGGTGGAGAACGAGGATGGGCAGGACGAGTTTGATGATGGAGATGGACAGGTAAGATTGATGCACTTTCACAGCTGAGATGTAAGCCAAGGATGAGGTTCTTGTCTTCAGCTGTGTCTTCTTCTACAGATATGGAGGAGAAGGTTGAAAATTATACTTTTTAAAACTTTCTCTGATAAAACAATTGCACAGCCCAAATGCAGAGAAATCAATTTCCTCATAAAGAAAGAGCATGGGATGTGAAAGAAACATTTGCTGGTTGTGTAAAGTTTTTTCATTAGTCATTGGTTAAGGATTCCCTTGCCGTTTTTTCTGAATACACAGTTATTTTTTTTTCTATGTGTGCTTTTACAGGATCAGGACATTTATACTATTTATGACAATGAGGAGTTTGAGGGCCAAGACACGACCAGCCCGTCCAACAAGGACACACTGACCTACCAAGAGGTAAAAATCTCATGACACTCTTGCACATGGACAACTTTTACACATGGATCCTCAGAATGACAGACGACCCCATATGTTGTACTTATGTGTCTTAGGTCCCAGCACATCTGCAGAACAGCTGGGAGAGCTATTACATGGAGATCCTCATGGTGACCGGTCTCCTGGCTTACATCATGAATTACATCATTGGCAAGAACAAGAACAGCAGGCTGGCTCAGGCTTGGTTTAATTCCCACAGAGAGCTTCTGGAGAGCAACTTCGCCCTCGTTGGTGAGCGTCTCTTTTTTAAAACTTTTTTTTACTGTCTCATTTACCTTTGTTAAAACTTTTCTAAATCTGGGCAATATTAGGTAACTGGTTATGTAAAACATTTTTCTCGTTATTGTTGAGATTAATCACCCAGCTGTTTTTTTTTGTATGACGTGCAGGTGATGATGGGACGAGTAAGGAACCCACCAGCACAGGGAAGCTGAACCAGGAGAATGAGCACATCTATAACCTGTGGTGCTCAGGACGTGTCTGCTGTGAGGGCATGCTCATTCAGCTAAAGGTAGAGCTGTTTTGAGGGGAGGGGGATTTAAACAAAGGTCAATGAAACAGTAAAAAAAAAGATTTTAAAAAATTCAGAGCAAAGTATAGTTATGGGATGGGAAAGCTCAAACAGAGCTTTCATTTTATAATGGAGCTTTAGGACTAATGCCCCTAATACATATTTAAACTTATAACATGATGCAAAATGCAAATCTGAAATCACCACAAGGGCTGGGTAACACATATTGGTACTACAGAGTGCTTAAATATATATCCATCTCATTAATGGTTACTTATTAACATTCCTAATAATATAGACTAATTAGAAATATAATAGAGGTGATAGATGCATTCTGCATGCATGTGATTAGCATTCTGTTAATTAGGCATGTAATGCAGTTACAATGTAAAAAATTACAGATCTCAATCTGCACATCTGTAGAGCTACGTGTATAGAGAGTATCCTGGTCACATGACTGCATTTGGGTGATAACGGCCAAAAATGTCTTTATATGGTTACATGACCTGGGGCTGGGCAATTAATCAAAACTAAATTTGGAACCAACATTCAGAAGCTTTAATCTTGTCCGTGCGAGATGTTTATTTATTTAAAAAATGCTTTTAATACTTTTCCCACTGTGTGTTCATGTGCCGTCCCTATGAAAACATACAACTGCATGTGTAACATGGAGAAGCCCCTCATTACCATATTTACACTATAAACTTTATCAGTGAATCATGTGGGCAAAACTAACAAAATAATAATTTATTAATCATAATTGTGATATTGATTTAAGGTCATATCGCTCAGCACTAACATGACCATGTTATAACTGATTATAAAAAAGAGCTCTACACTAGCTTTCAATCAACACAGCTCTTGTGCCTACACTACAGTGTCAGGATGTGGAAATAAAGTTTTTGAGCGGTCTTTGGAGCTTTGTATCTGCTCATTTCTCATTATTAATTTTTTCAGTGGAGTCTGAGCTTTAGCAGTGCTGAGGTACATTCCTCTTAAGCTAATCAAGACGTATGCAGGGAAAACATACCTTTTGCAATTTCTGAAAAGTCAAAAGTGTCAGTTTAGTGAAGAGATTTTTAACTACATTTATTGTTAAAGTATTACAGCCTTTTTTTTTTTTTAAACTGATGAAGCTTGAGGCAACCCAGTGTCTGTATGATTGATGGAACATTTTCTTTGTGAATACTCTTAAACAATATAATCTCATAGTATATTAAATGCAGCTCTGTTTGAATGTGTTTGCAGTTTCTTAAAAGGCAGGATCTGCTGAACGTGCTTGCCAGGATGATGAGGCCTGTTTGTGATCAAGTGGTAGGTGAATATTTATATGTGCACTCTATTAACTCTGTTAATGTCTAGTTTTATCTTAAAAGCTAGAGTGGTTAATTTTTTGTTCCTCACCTTTTCACAGCAAGTCAAAGTAACCCTAAACGATGAGGACATGGACACGTTTGTGTTTGCAGTGGGAAACCGGAAAGCCATGGCGCGCATGCAGAAGGAGTTGCAGGACCTGGTGAGGACACACTTTCTATCCTTTGTAGCAAACAGGAGCTCTCTGTCGCCCAACTATTATTATTAGCATTATTATTAATATTTTTATTTGTGTTTCCGCCTGTCTTTTTCTTCTTCAGAGTGAGTTCTGCGGGGACAAGCCCAAGTCGGGGGCGAAGTACGGCCTCCCTGACTCTCTGGCCATCTTATCAGAGATGGGCGAGGTCACGGATGGAGTGATGGACAACAAGGTGAGAAGTAGGAAGCTAATGGCGCAGTCTGGCCTACCAAAAATTCTAGTACTGCATGTTCACGGTTAATAAATAATTTTGATTTCCTCTTGTCTCTTAGATGGTACATTACATCACCAACCACGCCGACAAAATAGAGTCCATCCATTTCTCGGACCAATTTTCTGGTCCAAAAGTTATGCAAGAGTAAGTGGTTAATATGTTTATGCATAATATGATATGATATGGTATTTATATTTTAAGATGCATGTGCTCCTGAATTTAGGGATAGAAACTTTAAACTTATTAACTTGCAAAGTGTCAGGTTGCTTCTGTAACACTAATCATGTGACCCTGATGGTGAGAACACAGACAACTATTGAAAAATAAGCATGCAATGCGTTCCAAAATGGACCTGAATGGAACTGTGACCACAAACTTGCCTTTTAATGTTCAAAATTTTTAATTCAGATCCATGTTTAAACAGTTTACACTGATCAGCTATAGCATTAAAGCCATCTGGCTAATATGGTGTAGATTCCTCATAATCAATCAAAACGGCTCTAATGGCTTGGTTAGGGTATGGACTCTACAAGACCTCTAAATGTGTGCTGTGGTATCTGACACCAAAGATCCTCTAAGTTGTGAGGAACCCCATTCCATGGATCGGACTTGTTTATCCTGAACGTCCCACCAATGCTTGGTTTGGATTAAGGTGTGTAAAATTTGGAGCCTAAATTACCACCCTGAGCAAATTATCTTGTTCCTTAAACCATCCCTGAGCATTGTGGCAGGGCGTGCTATCTCTAGAAAAGGCGCCATTTTTCCCCACAAATTTTTATAATTTTTTTTTTATCATGAGCTTAAAGCTAAACTTCAGACATGCCAGAAAATCCAAAATATTGAGGTTGCAGAAGTACTTTTTTGAGGTTTGAAGGGAACATAAGCGGTTTTAAGTTTTCAATTGCTGACTGTAATGGCTTAGATTGCTGACATAAATGTGTGATTTAAGTCACACTGGAGCACAGGTTCCAGCAAATTAGCTAAATTGAACTAAATGTGTTGGAGCAGGGGAAAGCCTAAAATATGTAGGAGACACATGAATAACTTTAATAGTTAAATTAATAGTTAAAGGAATATTTTAAATGTAGTTGTGACCCCTGCGAGGTTGCGTTTAGAGTTCGCATCCTCAGTCGTTCGCAGATTTTTCCCTAGAACCTAACTACTAATTGTTTGCGGAAAAATCCAATCTCCTCCGCATTTTCTTCTATGGCTTTTTTTTTTTTTTTTTTTGTGGCAATGTATACTTTTTCACTCGTTTTAATATTAAACTATTAAGAACAATACAGTGGAACCTCGGATTGCGAGTAACGTGGTTTACGAGTGTTTCGCAAACCGAGCAAAGATTTTAAATAATTTTTTATTCGGAAACCGAGCAAGTATTAGTTTACGAGCGCCGAGTATCATGTTTCACACATGCGACTCTTATTTTGACATCGAGCGTCACTCTCTCGCCTTACCCTCCCTCCTCCCCCCACGGCTTTGCAAACACAGAAACTCTGCTCTGTCACGATTCTTTTCAAAGGTAAGGTGCTGGTTCATTTTTTTTTTTTTTTTTTTTTTTTTTTACTTTACAGCAGTGATTCCGTTAGTATGCGCTCACGCCTGGTCAGAGAGATTAATTTTTTTCCCTGTTAAAATGGTGTTTCCGTGTTTGTGTGTGTCCGTTTGTTGTGAAACTTAAGTGATTCCTTTAGTATGCGCTCGCCCGAGTCTCGCTTTTTTTCCGTTAAACCGGTGTTTCCGCTGTGTTTATGCGCTTGTTGTAAAACTTAAAAAGTGTCTGTTAATATACGCTCATGTCGGTCTCGGAGAGATTTCTTTTTTTCCTGTTAAAACGGTGTTTCCGTTGTGTGTGTGTGTATGTGTGTGTTTGTTGTGAAACTGTTGTGAAAAAGCGAGGTGGGGAGAGGGAGGAGGAATGTTACTGTGTAAAATGAGGCGAGGGAAGGGGCTAATTCCACACACACACACACACACACACACACGGCGCCTGCGCACACCAACAGGATTTATTTGTACTTTTTTGTTTTAAAGGTGAAGTGCAGATTAATTTGTTTTATTTTCATTTTATAGATTGTATTAATTATTTTTACGTATTTATTTTTGGGGGCTGTGGAACGAATAATTTGAGTTTTCATTATTTCTTATGGGAAATGATGATTTGGTTTAAGAGTGTTTTGGAATACGAGCCCACTTCCTGAACGAATTATGCTCGTAATCCAAGGTTCCACTGTATAATTGTACTAATTTTGTAACATAAAAATGCAGTTGTATTTCTATACAAAATATAATGACGCCTACATTTTGTTAGTACTGTAGGGAGAACACAAAGCAACCGTAGAGGAAAATGCTGCTTGGGATGGTGAATTATTACTGTATTTACCCTACAGTACTTGTGCCAATGAGAACATGATTGCATGAATTACAGTACATACTGGGGTAATGGTATAGGTATCTGTATTTTACATTGTAGCACTGTGGGAGACACAGCAGTGCTATACAGTATATGGGTTTACCATAAAAATAAAAAAAAAGGATGTAATGTTAAACTGAGTTTGAAATAAAATTGAAGTATTTTGGGAGCATTTTTAGGGCTTAAACTATAAATACAGGCAGTTATAGGCACTTTTTTGGACCACATCCAAAATTCTGGGTTTTTCAAATGTGCTCTAAGAACGCAACTTCCGCGAATTTCAGGGGTCGACTGAAAACAGAAAACAAAATAGTAGATTGTGGGTTTCTCTCCTGAGCTCATTTGTTAATCTTAACATATGAATACCGTTTTATAAAAGTGACAAGAGTAATAAGGAGATTAAATTTTGTTGTACGTTATCTGTAAGACCCACAGAATTTAAACATGCCCCTTGACAAAAATTTGTGTTTCAGGGAGGGTCAGCCCTTAAAGCTCCCTGAGACCAAGAAAACGCTGCTGTTTACATTTAACGGTGAGAGACCTCAAAACACAGAGGACACACTGTCTACTTTCTCTGTTTCTGTCTCTGTTTCATAATTCTATACATGGACATTTTGCTGTCTGGGTTTGGTGTTAAATGCTTGACTGAGTAAAAAAATTGTTTCCAGTGCCTGGAATGGGTAACACTTATCCCAAAGACATAGACAGCCTGCTGCCACTCATGAACATGGTGATCTACAGTATCGACAAGGTCAAGAAGTTACGTCTCAACAGAGAGGTGAGCGCTCAAGCTTGTGCACATGCTCACAATATATGTACCTTATAATAGATTCCTTTAAAAAGTGTGTCTGTCTGTGTAGGGAAAGATGAAGGCAGATCGTAACCGTGCTCGTGTCGAGGAGAACTTCCTGAAGCAGACTCACGCCCAGAGGCAGGAAGCTGCTCAGACACGCAGGGAGGAAAAGAAGAGAGCGGAGAAAGAGAGGATCATGAATGAGGAGGACCCTGAGAGACAGCGCCGTCTTGAGGTAGGAGAAGAGAAATGCTGCGTCTGCGAAACGGTCAAGTCAACAGATGTTTGTGAACAGTGATCAGTTGAGTCTAAAGTGACTATGATGTTGGTCAAATGCACTGTGATTTGACATTTATGCCAGATGCCTTACCACACTTAAACCACAAAAAAAAATATTTCAGAACAGAATTCACTACATTTCAGGACATTCTGTACCAGTTCTATAATTTTTGCATTGTTTTAGACTTTGTCTCTTAAAATTTAGGTGCACCTTCAATGATGCACACCACTTCCAAAAAAATATCTGTTTCTCTCTTCTTCTTTTTTTTTCTTCCTTGCAGGAGGCTGCTCAGCGTCGAGAGCAGAAGAAGATAGAGAAGAAGCAGATGAAGATGAAGCAAATTAAAGTGAAAGCCATGTAAAACACACACAAACGTGCACACACACACACACAGGCATACAAATTCCACTGCTTCCATAGCTGCTGGCATCTGAGAATGTATACACTGCTTCCACTGATGGCTAAAATCCAAGTTCAACAGCTCTTCGATATCAGGACGTGATTTTATTTAAAGAAACTGTTTCCACTTTAATTCCCTGCTCCTCCATCACTGTCCAGTCGTCACCCTGTGGGCAGCTGGTTTATTAATGATGTGTGTGAATTTTTTTCAGTGAATGAAATATCATCTAGTCCTCGGGTTATCACTTTCTCCCAATAAAGGTGTGGTGTAGCTGTGAAAGCCGCACCCTCCTGATTGTTTAAAGTCCCATGTTTATTTGAAACCTGAATCTCATGCAGCTCATAATTGGTGGGGACAAAAGCTGGTTGTGAATTTTGCCAAAGATTCATCTACAATCCGAGACAGAATTTCACGCTCGAGTGTTTGCGATTGAAAGTTTTCCGTATGCTAGGGGCGTTCAAGTCAAACCGAGGGTAAAAAGTCCCATTAATTCCCTATGCAATTCCCTTCTACACTAATGCACTCCTCTCAGAGTTTCACTAGTGCTTGGATACCATTAAGGGTAGAAAGTTTTCTCAGTACGCCCGAGCCATGATTCGTGTCTGAAACACTGGCCTCCTTCAAACTCCCTTTAGCAAAACAAACATGTTGAAATGGCTTGGAGTGAGGGCAGAGCTGTATGGGGAATGTAACTGATGCTTCGAGAAATAAATGCTTTTGTATTTTGGATTTTAAGGCTTTAATCATACACCATCAAGTGTGAAGTTCAGCTTGAGAATTTACATCTTGCATTACAAACCACCAAATTCAATTCCATTTCTTAATCTGATTTCAGCTGCTATGATTCCCCTCTTCTGGCTGCTACTGTTCGGGGTCGTCACATGTTCTACTCCAAATTCCTAATTTGTTACATAAAAAAACCCTGCAAAACACTCCTGGTTTAATAGCAGCATCTGAGCAGCCACCTTTAGTTAATACACAATAAACGGTGAGAGATCCATGTGAAATCAAATACACTACCTTTAAATATACAGTAGTTCATGAAGACAGAGGCTTTTTTTTTAATTAGTCAGCTGAATTTTTACAGCAGTGTGTGTGTTTTGAGTTTGTCACAATGATGTGATAGTGATAGGAAAACTTTTAAAGCTACTAAACTGCCATGATGCAATGATTAGCTTTAGCATAAAAATAGTCCCGTCCCGTCCCCCCAATCCTAATCCAATTTATTACTGAGTCTAAAGACACAAACTTGAATCATAATTTATAATGGTGTATAAATTCTATTGTACCTGGATTAAACAGATTACTAATAATCACTTTTAACGGTCTGGTTTGTAAGGTTTAATAACAATTTAAATGATAGAATTGTTTGAACTCTATAAACACAGATGGATTAGAAATAAATAAAAAATAACCACTGCATCTGGTTTCATGTCAGGCTTCTGTTTAAACAGGTACAGTCCACATATCAGGCTGCTGATGAATGTGTCTTTTTTTTTTTTTTTTTTTTTTTTTTTGGCCCGGCCAGTTCTCTCCTGTAGGTCGGTACAGAACTTCCATGTCATGTCAATGCTTCCCTTGGTCCTGCACTGAGCTGTGCAGTGTGTAAGGGTTCTTCCATATCAGAGGGTGGTGCTGCTGCTGTAATGCCACACCTCAACTGTCTTGTTTCGATCTTCGAACCTTTGCGTCAGAGCTGTAGTTATTCTCTCCTTTCACCAGCCGTTTGTTTTTTAATGTGAACTGGGTGAATGAGAAGGCACACGGCATGTTTTCTAATACTGTGCTCTTGCAAATCAACTGTTTTGTCGAAACTTTTTAAAAAGAAACCTAATTAGAAAGGGCTCAACAATCTGTGTCGACCCACTGCAATCACTTTATGTATTTAATAATTTGTTTTCTTTTTCTTTTTTTAAATATCTTGTACGTATGTGGTTCATCTGTCAAGAGTTTTTTGGTGATGCGCATGAGAAGCGTTTAACTTCAGCTTGTTTCTTTTCTATTTTGTTTTTGTGCCGAAAGAGACACTGAGCAAAACTAAATAAAACATGCACTGAACAATATAACTTAAATTAATTGTTTTAATTATTTTTATTTAATAACAGCATTAAAAAAAAAAATTCTAGCATTACCTCAAATGCAGCATAGCAAGTGAAATCAATCTCACTTATAAGATGTATTTTATTGTGTTTGATTCTTGAAAAAAGAATTGTTTGATGCCTTTGTGCCATTTTATTCATGTAGGGGGGAAATCATTTAGCAAAAATTAGTTTACAAGTGACTGAGCTTCTCAGAATCCTAAAATGTCCAAGATTCACCTAAAGGAACATCTGTCAAGAAAATAAACAGGAATATGTATCCAAACTAACTTTCATAAAGGAGAGAATAAAATGTGAGAATGTTACCAGAAAGAAATGCATGTATATGTAAGACAAGAAACTTAAGATATTACATTTAAGCATTTTTCATACTTTTTTTTTTTGATTGCTCAGACACTTTTCTTGAAATTATGCTCCATTTGCCAAAACTACACACAATCTTTGTTTCATGTCAAAACCATAACTCTCAATAAAACAAGTCCAGCTTTGCCTTCAAATGCAAACAGATTACAAATAAGCCATTACTCACTAATTTTTAAACACTACAGTAAAAACCTATTAGTGAGATGAGTAATGGCACGCATGGTCATCCAACAAAAACCAAAATTACCTTTATACCTGATATAAATGGTGGTATGAAAAGGCATGTACACTCCCTATCTTAAAAAAGAGTAGGTTTTGATAAGAAGTTCTTAACCCAGTTCCAGTAATTAAAAATCTCTAAAATTCTTTCTTTGCTTGATGCAGCCCAACAAATTTGGGGAGAGGTGGTGTTTTTAGATGGGGAGAATATGGAGGTAAAAAGGTACTTGTAGTACTGAATCCTTGGTTGACTGTTAACCACTTGATGGCCGGAGCAGCCTGGAGGAAACTGACATGGTACAAAACGGCAACTCCCATTGCTGACTTCCTCTGGTCTAAGTAGGTCTTCCGTGATCTCTCGGACAATTGAGGAAATCCAGATGAAACAGGTTGTTTTATTGAGTGTTGGACGCCTTGCTGCCTGAGACATGGTCACATTTCCTCCTTAATGGCTAGTGACGTTTACAATGGATTGGTGGCCAGTTATTTTACACTATTCGTAAACATAGATGTGTTCATGAGGAGTGTCTCTGGTTTTGATTTCAAAGATTCTCTACAAATGAGATGAGATGATACAGTAGATTTCTTTGAAACACATTGCTATAGTACAAGATAATAAGCCAACATATAGCCTGTATGGGTTTAATACATAACTATACGCGAATACATCATACAGAATGAAAAGTTATACTTGGACATGTTACAAATTATGTTTTTATTTATTTTTTTTAAACTCCATTGGACTTTGAAGAATTTGGCCAGGTGGTGTGGTGCTGATTGCATCAGTGATGTGGAAGATTACCTCATCATCAATAACTGTCCTTCCTTGTGTATCTCATGCAAGTGAATGATCTTGTTAGCTATGAGCATATTGCAAGTGACAATGACGAAGGCTTTGTTTGTCACACATGATTTGCAAAGCAGGTGTGAGATATTTTATTTGCATCAGGTAGTTAGGAATCCATGGATGATTTTCATTCTTTGCTCTTTTGAAAACAGCCATATTCTGTGCTTCCATTAGGTCATAGGCTGGTAGTTTGGCAAAAATACAAATACTCGTGGAATGAAGGTAAACCATCCATTTACAAAATAGGATCATACAGTATCTCTAAATTGCTGTAATTTTTAAACACTACAGTAAAAACCTATTAACGAGGTGAGTAATGGCACGCATGGTCATCCCATTAAATACAAAGCATTTCAAAGAGCCTATGGTACAGTAGAGCAGACATTTACAGTACATGTATCTACAGCATTACAAAGTTACAGACAGCAGTATGTAAATTACCTCCCTATTATCTTCTTTGAAGGTCTGGATTACAAGGTTGCTTTGAAGTGGCTCATATCCCCTCATCAACCTTCCAAGAACATGTTCAATTAGAGCTGCATGAATCTCATCAGAGACCAATTGTATGCTTACTCTTCCACCTCCTCTTACATCATCTTGCTTTATCTTTGTGTCTTTGTACAGAGTGGGCCATTTATATGGATACACCTTAATAAAATGGGAATGGTTGGTGATATTAACGTCCTGTTTGTGGCACATTAGTATATGTGAGGGGGCAAACTTTTCAAGATGAGTGGTGACCATGGTGGCCATTTGGAAGTCGGCCATCTTGGATCCAACTTTTGTTTTTCCAATAGGAAGAGGGTCATGTGACACATCAAACTTATTGGGAATTTCACAAGAAAAACAATGGTGACCTTGGTTTTAAGTAACTTTATTTTTTCATGAGTTATTTACAAGTTTCTCTTTGTTCACAGCCATTGACATGTCGAAGAGGTTAACACGTGATGAGCGGATCAAAATTGTGTTGATATCTGGTGAACGCAGTAACCGGGTCATTGCAGCAGATTTCAATGCAAGACACCCTACGAGACCACCCATCTCCCATGCTACAGTTAGCAAACTGCCTGCTAAGTTTCGTGAAACTGGTTCAGTGTTGGATTTGCCAAAATGTGGACGCATGAAAACTGTCACTAATGAACAAACATCAGTGGCTGTCCTAGCTTCATTCAGCAAGAGCCCACAGCGTAGCACTCGCCGCATGTCACTGGAGAGTGGCATTAGTCGAACATCCCTTCGGCGGATATTAGCTACTCACAAACGGCACCCTTACAAACTCCAGCTAGTGCAGCATCTCAACGAGGATGACCCAGATCGGCGCACACAATTTGCAGAATGGGCAAAACAAAAATTGGAACAGGACCCTCAGTTCACGCAGAAGATTTTGTTCAGTGATGAGGCAAACTTTTATGTGAATGGTGAAGTTAACAAACAAAACCACCGCTATTGGTCTGACACTAACCCACATTGGATAGATCCCTCCAAGACTGTTGGAACAAAAAAGTGATGGTATGGTGTGGTATATGGGGTACAAAGATAGTGGGGCCATTCTTCATCAATGGAAAGCTCAAGGCCACTGGATATTTGAAATTGCTACATGATGATGTTTCCCCCTCTTTATGCACTGAAGCTGGCACGTTCCCTGAGTTTTTCCAGCAAGATGGTGCACCACCACATTATGGGTGTCAGGTCCGAGCATTCCTAGATGAACAGTTTCCTGAAAAGTGGATTGGTCGTCGTGGGCCAGTTGAATGGCCCCCAAGGTCTCCCAATCTGACCCCCTTATACTTTTATCTTTGGGGTCATCTGAAGGCAATTGTCTACGAGATGTGCAGCACCTGAAACTACGGATACTGGAAGCCTGTGCTGGCATTTCTCCTGCGGTGTTGCTATCAGTGTGTGAAGAGTGGGAGAAGAGGGTTGCATTGACAATCCATCACGATGGGCAGCACATTGAACACATTTTATAAGTGGTCAGAAACTTGTAAATAACTCATGAAAGAATAAAGTTACGTTAAAACCAAGCACACCATTGTTTTTCTTGTGAAATTCCCAATAGATCCATTGTTCCAAAATAAGTAACTTCACCCAACAATCGGCTTTTTTCCCCCCACTGGTTCCGATGGAACAATTTCAACTTGGGGAACTGTGGGTTAATTGGTTTGAAGCTGTGTTGAATTAAGTTAATGATAATTCCAGTCCTAAATGAGTACATGGCATAGCCAGTAGTGTATAAAGGGAATTGTGTGTAGAGTAATGGCAAATGTGTCTTTGCTAGATGACTTCATGGCTTGGGATGTGTAAATGATTTACTTTTCAATAACTGATTTCTGGTATACTGCAGCAATTTTCCCAAGATGTTTTTTTTTTTAATCAAATTTATCAAGCACATAGTATCCAGTATATGTAATCTATAGAATGTCCAGAAATGTAGCATATAAATAATAATAGTAAAGTAAAAGTTGAATTTAACCCCATTCCTCATCCCCTGGCCATTGGAATTGGCAAAAAAGAAAACTATCAGTGAATGAACTTGCTAAATTTCTAGTCATGATTAGACACCCAGTTTACATAAACTGTACAGGAATATTACAGGCATCGCAACCTCCGAACACTTGGGCAGGAACAAAAGCACTGAGCCCTCAGAACACTGAAACCTCTCTCCGTCTTTGGGTGCTATGTAAGGGTAGACTTCAAAGCACATTCTGGGAATGTAGTACACCAGCAACATCACCAGGATACCCAGAATAATCCGGAAGGCTTTTCTCTTGGCCGGGTTGAGGGTTTGTCCACCATTTTCAGGACCGCTGGACAACAGGGCTCTTAAAGTGGCAACGTTAAAGAACATACTGGGAAGAATGGCGTTGTAGAAGAACAAAGTGTAGACCAGTTGAAAAATGTTAATTTCATATACGATAATGGCTACAGTTATGGCCAAAGCGTAGACCCAGCCGACAGTGATGACCAGCCACTCCCAATGGCGCCAGGTTTTGACAGTCAGGTAGGTCACTGGATGAACGATGGCCAAGTAGAAAACGCCACAGATGCCGAGTAAGAAGACGTTCCTTGCTGTTAAGGTATGACTGAAGAACACAGCATAAAGGCTATCGGAGAAGATACTGGCCTGCATGAATTCCAGGAAGAGCAGCAAATTAAAGATGAACAGGCTCACATTAGTTAAGTTGATTTGTAGGAGGAAGATTTCAGCTGACGAGAAGCTTTTTGCTTTATATATTCTGATGAGAAGTTTTATAATAACAACAAAGGTGGCAGGAAAACTGAAGAAAAGAAGGATGGCATTCATCACTGGGTGAACTGTGTCCATAGAATTAGTGCAGGAGATGAAGGTTGCATTTTGCTGTTGGTTTAGGGTCAGGTTATCCATTTTGAAATCTGTCTTTTATCCAGTTTGATCCAGGTAGTCCTTTATATTCCTTCACAGAACGTTACAAATGACGTTACAAAAAAAGTTTATACCATGACCCTCACAAATCCCCACCCCTCACGTCCAGTAAAATATCAATGCAAAAAAAGTGACGAAAGTTTCATTACCACTCGTTAATGACCTCTGGTTTGATTTATTTGAATAAGAAAGCGAACACAATCTAGCAACCCTATGGATTTGGATTTCATGTGCAAACAACAATTTAAATAATGTTCGGCTGGTCTTTCAGCCATGTGGTTAGTTTTTTTTCCCAGGTTCTTAAGTGACATGGCTTTTTTTTTTTTCCTATGTAAAATGAATTAATGCCCGGTGTAAGAGATCCAGTTTTAGACCATTGCAATGGTGACAAAAGCATTAATGGTACTTTAATCACCTGCCAAAATATTGTAACCCAATGCATTTACGTACCCTTACTTTAAAATAATTGAAGATTTAATTATTCAATTAAATTATTTAATTAAATCTCTGTTCCTATACATAAGTGCCAGCAGCAAGTAGTGTATAGAATTATATAGAATTGAGTATTTGTAATCGACACATATCTAAACACTTATTAATTATTCTGTTTACATAGCTTGAAGTTTTGTCTTGGTAGTCACCATTAAAAATATTTTTAGTTTTAAGGCATCTCGAAATTCTATTTATTTTTTATTTTTTTCAAAACTATAAAATAACACATGGCATTAGGTAATTAGGTAACAACAGTCAATCTTTGTTGTCCAAATCAGTCATTGGCTAAGAGGAAAACCAAAAATAAGTTGACTAAAGTCAAAATTTTTTAGGCTTGCTAATCAGAGTAACTGTTGAGTGAACTCTATTTTAAGGACAATGTTTTGTACTTTTGTGTATATTAAAAAGTGATAAAATTTTTTTTTAAAACTGGAGTGCTTCTCTTTCTCAAAATCAAATTGAGACCCCGAGTTGATGTCCAGTCACGAGTGATCTACAAAATGAACCATGTTTAAAAGCCTTACTGCAATAACTAGATCTGCTTCCCTCATGGTTTAAAGTTAGTCTGTCCAAGTCCAAATTGTATTTAATCTTTGTAGTTTTCTCTTTATTAGACCTTTTGTCAGCATAAATGCAGATCAGACAAACTCTTCACTGCATTTTAAAAAATGTTTCCAAGACAACCTGACCACATTTGTACATTAAAGTATAGCTACAAAAACAACAGATATAAAGTATGCTAGAATACATACTGTACTGCAGAAGCATCATTAATTAGTGACTGAATTAGTGATTTTGGTTTAATCTCCTCTTTAATGGTGGGTGTCATGTTAATGGCATGTGGTGTGGTTGCTTTGAATAAAGGTGAGCATATCATGTAACATTTTGGGTTTGGATTTCATGTGTAAACAATGACAAAGTGTAAGTTTCACATCCGATTTATTAGCCGTGTTCATGATACTGGGTTTTCTTGGGGTTAACCTGTAATAGATTCTCACATTACATTGGACGTCATTTGACTAGGAAAAATGTAATACTGTCTAGTAAAACAAAAGAGGCTCACACAAAAACACAGATGACCTCGCAAAAAAAAAAAAATTATATTGCACTATATATATATATATTCACTAGGCTGGATACTCTTATTTTGTAACTATAAAAGCATTTAATACCCTCTAGGCTTTAAAGACCTACTTTCATTATTCCAACCATCCATCTAGGATCCTCTGTAGTCCCACTAAGGACAGTGGAGGCCAGTGTTGTTTACTGTTTGATGAATTTGATGAAACCTTCGCATATTTATTCCCATTTAGGTAGGACCTTCGGTCAACATTCACACTCGCAGTCATACACTATGGGCAATTTAGGAACACCAGTTACCCTGCCTGGTGTAAGTGCTAACCACTTTAGCCAAGGATTGCCTAAAACACTGCTGAAACCAGGAGCCCACCTCTTACATTATGATGGCAGAGACAGTGAAGGATTTCTTCCAGCTATATTTGCAATGCCAGCACAAATCCACCAGTCAGATCCCACCCACCCTGCTCATCCCACTCCCTATCATGTTGGACATGGTAGGACCACTTACAAACTTCCCCCTATGGACACAAATACATCCTCCTTATTGTGCACCTGATACCTTAAGGTAATTCTCTTTTGAAAGGCCACCATATTCAGGACGAACTCCCAAAAGACCTACCCACTATGAGTATAACACTGCATAGATTGTTTTTACTTTCATGCCATGTATAAAATAACTGGTTTGTTGCATTTATGAAATCAATGAACTATTGCAGAGAAAACAATTTTATTTCTGCATGCAACAACAACAACAACAACAAAAAAGACGCTGGGTTGAAGGTTGCTTTAAAATAAAATTTTAAAAGGTCTATTTGAGTCCTCTTCATATTTCTAAAATTAAAAGCTGAACTTAAATTATTCACCTGTAGCAAACTAAAAATGCCGCCTGCTTCTGTGTGCGATCATCCTTTTATCACATGTACTGGAGCGTGCAGTCAGCCGTCAACCTGAATAAAACCGGGTCTCAAAAAGCTGAGTAAATCGTGTGCCGGCGGGTGTCGCACATCGGCAGTTGTGACACGTCTTTTGGGTGAAAATTGTTTCTAAAAAAACATTTTATTTTAACATTACAAGATCATGTTCACCCAGACAGAGTACCTATGGTACCATATTAGATGCGGCCAGGAGAAAATGGTAGAGGACTATCAAGGCCTTCCACTACCACGCGACATATGTTTTTTTTTTTGGTGGCTGGTGGGGTATTACAGAAAATTTCATTCCCAATTTTGACCAAAACTGTGGAGTAGGCATTCCAGCAGGATCTTGAATCCCCCAACCAATGGTATCTAGCCATGGAATGAGATGCACTGGCCATGAAATGCACCGTAAAAGAAATACTGTACTACTATGCAACATGGATCTCCACACTGGTAACATATAATACACCCTTACAATGAAGGGTGAAAACCAAAGACACTCATGTATGAATATATCACTGGTTTCTCTCCATTTAGGATTTCAGCTCCAGGTCCAACACTAACTGGGTGTGATGGGCAACCATGGTGCAGGCTGCACTAATTGCATATTGTTTCTTACACAACCACCACTGGGGACCAGCACAAATGAAGTCCCCGGTGAGGCCAGGTTTGTTGTGCAGGTAAACCTAAACCATGCCATTATGTTTCCAATAGACACAGAGGTTGACTCTCCATTCGCAAGCAACCCTAGCTGTCAACGCTTAACAAACAAAACCCTTAAATAAAAGAGCCCAACATTTTCCCATAACACCTGACTCATACAGTAACATCCTCTGCTTGCAGGGAGTGATCACACTTAGTAAAATATATTTAGAGTATGGTTTTCAATCTATCATTTAGTGATGGGAATTGTGGCTCTTCTCAAAGAGCCGGATCATGTGGCCCAGCTCAGCAATAAGAGACGGCTCTTTTGACTACCAAACGCTTCTTTTTTTTTTTTTTAGTTCTACTTCTTGTAAGTCTTTTATAATTATTTTAATAATTTAGCAATCTTTTGACCTATTATTGGTACTGATATCATTTAAATTATTCAATGTAATTATAGTTCATCTTAAATTCCAGAATACCATTATTTAACATTATTCATTCATTCACTCATACATTCATTTTCTATACCACTTTTCAAAAAGCATGGAGCCTATCCAAGGAGACTTTGGGCACACGGTGCAGTACATACTGGAGAGGGTGCCAGTCCTTCACAGGGGACATATGCGTGCACACACACTCATTTACATACTATGGATGATTTGGGAGAGCCAGTTAGCCTAATCTGCATGTCTTTGGATTGTGGAGGAAATCAGAGTACCTGGAGGAAACTCAGCACCTTTGGTATAAAATCTTTAATGTGCAAAAATCCAACATGTATTACATATGTATAATGAATATTTTATTCATACTAAACTTTGTAAATTAGCATTTTGCTAAAAACTCTAACAAAGTGCATCTAGCCCTAATAGAAATTCTGTGTTCTTGACCTTTTTTGATGACTCCTTTTAGTTCTGATACCTTGCTTTTTTTGGGCAGATTTGGTTTTTTGATACATTTTTAAGGTTTCTAATTACTTAAGGAAAAAGGTGAAAAATTCTTGACTGTTGTTGAGTACTCACGCTACCACTATTGTTGAAAGTAGTTGTTGTTTGTCTTTCGGTTGCTCCCGGGATGCCCTGTCTGATCCAACACTCCCATTTTATCCGGGCATTGGACCCGCAATGCATCCAGTGGCTGAGGTTTGGACATTGGCTGGGAATTGAACCCGGGTTTTCGCATGGCAGGCAACAACCTACCAATGCCCCAACACTCACACTACCCTATTATTTGAGTATGTATCTGTGTTTGTTTAGTGGCTGGAATGGGTAACATTTATCCCAAAGACATGGACTTGTGAACAGAGAGATGTATGTTAGTTGTGAAACTTAAAACGCGGGGTGTGGGAGGGAGGAGGAGTTTTACTGTTTAAGACGAGGCGAGGGGCTAATTCCACACACACACACATACAAATACACCGCGCCTGCGCGCCCAAACGGAAACACTTAACTGTCTGGATTTATTTTTACTTTTTTTTTTTTAATGTTAAGTGCAGGTTCATTTGTTTTATTTTTACTTTATATGTTGTATTAATTATTTTTATGTATTTATTGTTTTGGGCTGTAGAATGAATAATTTGAGTTTTCATTCATTCTTATGGGAAAAGTCTATTTGGTTTACGAGTATTTTTGGAATACGAGCCCGGTTCCGGAATGAATTATGCTCGTAATCCAAGGTTCCACTGTACTGGAATTACTTTATATTTTCAGTCATTTTAAAACAAAAATTAATCTTTATCGATCACTCTTGGATTACCGAACAGGGAGTGTATTTGGCTGATGATGAAAGGAGTACAACTTAGCTTAAACAAGGTGCAAACATAAACTTTTCTATATTGTCTTTTTCCCATTGATTGTAATAAGATGAAATTACAGTCAAAATCTTGCTGTGGATTAGGTACATTTTCCTAATATTTAGCCACCAATTATGTGGAATCCATTACCATATAATGTCACACCAGACATAATTAGGTAAAATTACAGTTTTCTTGGTCCTGCATTAAGCTGTGCATTGTGGAAGGGTTCTTCCATAGAAGAAGGTGAAAGTGCTGTAAGGTATACATCTCACCTGTCTGTTCTTGAGATTTTCAATAACGGCACATTCAAAAACTGATTCCTTGTATACTGCAGCAATTACACCAATATGTTTTATTAGGATATTAATCAAGCACATGGTATCCAGTATATCAAACAGTAAGTAATCTAAATAATTTCCAGAATTATAGCAAATAAATGATAATAGTAAAATAAAAGTTAACTTTAAACTTCAACCCCATTCCTCACCCTTGGCCAATGAAACTAGGCAAAAAAAGAAAAAGAAATGAACATTAAAATCGATAAATAAAAACATAAACATGAATAGACTGAAAAGTAAATTTTCAACAAACAGATAATATAAATTTAGCAAACATAATAAGTCTACTTCACTCAGCTCCATATAATTAATTTATCATGTGCCTTAAGATTTTGTACATTGTTGCGACAGATTGTGCTTACTTTATTGGTAGCATGCGTTAATATTTTATTCTAGAAGGAGTACAGGAAAGTATCCCAAATGGTAAAGGTATGGTTGCCATATTGTATAGAATACATTTTTTGGAACCATGCTACTTTTTTTTTTTTTTTTTTTTCCAGGTTAGACAGGTCGATTTATCTCCTTGCTGGCCAGACACTAAAAAGGGGAAGACTGATTCTCAGGTTAAGAGAATTTTCACATGAGCACAGTGAGGTGATATTATTTACCACCTTGGGGTAGGTTGTTCTCACCCCCAAAATAGGCTTGATACATAGTAAACATAACTGAGAGGGTTAAAAAACAAACATTTTTTATTTAAAAAAAAAAAAAAGTAGGACAGGACCAGAACATGTGCAGAAGGTCTTTTGAAGATAAATCTGATCAAGTTTACTCAGATGAATCCTGTGCAGAACTTTGAACTGAAGCCAGCTGTAGTATAGGGTTAGGGTTAGGGTTAACCTGTTTCTAATATTTGTCTAACAAGTGAATTATAACAGGTAAAGTGGAGAGATGCTTTTTGTGGAAAGATTTAAGGAAGTTTAAGTGTGGTTAAAATTTTGACTATTAGGCAAGGAAGGTCCTGGGTATTTGTAATGAGCTCTGTTTTGGTACCATATTTTCAGTTTAGAAAGCATAATAAGAGTAATTAACAACTGAGTAAAGTCTATACTGAGGAATTGAGGGTCGAAAAGTTACATAATTGGGCTTTGAGCAAACACCACTGTGTATCAGGAAAATTAAGCCAATACAGTATCTATTAAAGTCAAATTTTGTTGTGGCAAGAAAATGGTAGCATGGTACCAAGTTTAACATTATAGCAGCTACAAAAGTCATTCCTTCACCTGACTGTTTTTACTTCCTTTCTTGGAGCTAATAGTAAGAATGCAGCTTGTCTCATTATTTGGATAAGCCCTTTGTCATCAGGACTTCCCATGTTGGACATCAACCTGACTGCTACAAAGCTCTGATGCTGATACTCCTTCCGAACATGAGATATAAATGTTTGCCCACAGACAATTTTACCATATCAGTGAATGAACTTACGAGATTAGACAGCTAGTTTTTGTAAACTGTACAGGAATATTACAGGCATCGCAACCTCAGAAAACTTGGGCAGGAACAAAAGCACTGAGCCCTCAGAACACTGAAACCTCTCCATGTCTTTGGGTGCTATGTAAGGGTAGACTACAAAGCACATTCTGGGAATGTAGTACACCAGCAACATCACCAGGATACCCAGAGTAATCCGGAAGGCTTTTCTCTTGGCCGGGTTGAGGGTTTGTCCACCATTTTCAGGACCGCTGGACAACAGGGCTCTTAAAGTGGCAACGTTAAAGAACATACTGGGAAGAATGGCGTTGTAGAAGAACAAACTGTAGACCAGTTGAAAAATGTTAATTTCATATACGATAATGGCTACAGTTATGGCCAAAGCGTAGACCCAGCCGACAGTGATGACCAGCCACTCCCAATGGCGCCAGGTTTTGACAGTCAGGTAGGTCACTGGATGAACGATGGCCAAGTAGAAAACGCCACAGATGCCGAGTAAGAAGACGTTCCTTGCTGTTAAGGTATGACTGAAGAACACAGCATAAAGGCTATCGGAGAAGATACTGGCCTGCATGAATTCCAGGAAGAGCAGCAAATTAAAGATGAACAGGCTCACATTAGTTAAGTTGATTTGTAAGAGGAAGATTTCAGCTGACGAGAAGCTTTTTGCTTTATATATTCTGATGAGAAGTTTTATAATAACAACAAAGGTGGCAGGAAAACTGAAGAAAAGAAGGATGGCATTCATCACTGGGTGAACTGTGTCCATAGTATTAGTGCAGGAGATGAAAGTTGCATTTTGCTGTTGGTTTAGGGTCAGGTTATCCATTTTGTCTTTTAGTCTTTTATCCTCTTTGATCCGGGTAGTCCTTTATATTCCTTCACATAACGTTACAAATGACAAATGCATACAAACCAGATAAACCCAGGCTTGAAAAGTTTATACCATGACCCTCACAAATCCCCACCCCTCACGTCCAGTAAAATATCAATGCAAAAACAGCAGATGAAAATAAGAAACTCTGGTTAAACCTGTCATTATCTATCAAATCAACAGCACAGTTCTTGCTGTTGTTGCTGCGGAACATTAATGACCATTGGTTTGATTCATTTGAATAAAATCGAACACATCGTTTAGAAACCCTATGGATTTGGATTTCATGTGCAAACAACAATTTAAATAATGTTCGACTGGTCTTTCAGCCGCATGGTTAGATTTTCACATGCTCTTAAGTGACATTTGGCTTTTTTGGTTTGTGTCCAGTGTATGAGATCCAGTCTAAGACAAATAGACTGATGACAAGAGCATTAATGATAATGAAATCGCCTGCTAAATCTGCTAAAGCACAATGTAGTCCAATGTATTGGTATACCCTTACTTTAAAATAATTAAAGATTTAATTAAATGTTACATCTCCCTTCTTTTTAGTGTACAGTACAGACCAAAGGTTTGGACACCCCTTCTCATTCAGCGAGTTTTCTTTCTTGTGTTCTTTAGCCCAAACGCGTCTCTTCTGCTTGTTGCCTGTCCTTAGCAGTGGTTTCCTAGCAGATATTCTACCATGAAGGCCTGATTCACACAGTCTCCTCTTAACAGTTGTTCTAGAGATGTGTCTGCTGCTAGAACTCTGTGTGGCATTGACCTGCTCTCTGATCTGAGCTGCTGTTAACCTGCAATTTCTGAGGCTGGTGACTCGGATGAACTTATCCTCCGCAGCAGAGGTGACTCTCGGTCTTCCTTTCCTGGGGCGGTCCGCATGTGAGCCGGTTTCTTTGTAGCGCTTGATGGTCTTTGTGACTCCACTTGGGGACACTTTCAAAGTTTTTCCAATTTTTCGGACTGACTGACCTTCATTTCTTAAAGTAATGATGGCCGCTCGTTTTTCTTTACTTAGCTGCTTTTTTCTTGCCATAATACAAATTCAACCTCCTTGAATGAGAAGTTGTGTCCAAACTTTTGGTCTGTACTGTAGCTACAAAAAACACCAGATGAAAAAAAACTGTGTTGAAAACGTGCTGAACTACACACTGTAGAACCATCATTAATCAGTGTCTGAAAAGTAATTTTTGTTTTAATCGTCTCTGTAATGGTGTACTTGTGGTACCAATGGTATTTGGTGTGGATTAGAATAAAGGTGAGCATATCATGTAGAAATTTCATGTTTAGGGGTTTGGATTTCATGTGCAAACATTAACAGTGCTTATTTGATGGACACGTTTGTTTGATGGACATCGACAAGTTCATGTCGATGTCCATTGACAAATTTATGTCGATGTCCATCTGATTAGGTTTTCTTGGTAATTAAAAAAAAAAATAATTTTATCAATTTACCCCTAAATCTGGAGGCAATGATAAACTTCTTTAGAAAGAAACCTTGAGAGGAACCAGACTGATAGAGCAAGGATAGATAAATCCACTGTATGTTATAAGTCAAAAGTGCAATTGTACAGCATATATACATTGTACTGCACTACTGTCTGAGCTGCTTAATCAACAACTTCTCACCAACCAGAAGAGAGAATTTAATTGTGCTGTAGTCTAATATCCAAACTGTCAAGGAAAATACATGAGAAAATATGTCAAGAGATCCATCAAGAACATAGACACAAAAAGATGGTGAAGAGTTAATTAGTACAAAAAAAAAATACATTAGTAAACACTCTCATTACTGACAATTACCTTTCTATCTTTTCTCAGCTGTGGCACCTTGATGACCTGCGGCTTTATTTATTTAAATAGAAAATGAATTTATAGCCTAAAAACCTCATGGGTTTGGATTTTCTTATACAAACAACAATTTAAATAATATCTGACTGGTCTTTCAGCCTTGTGTGTGTATGTGTGTGTGTGTGTAACATTTTCACAGATTCTCAAATTACATAGTAATTTGGTTTAATGGAAATGAACAAATGGCCAGAGGAAAAAATCTTACACAAATACTGTACATTAATGTTAATGACCATATTTTATAATGCTGTATATGCCTTACAAAACTCTCATCTTGTAATGATAGAACATACAGTACACAAGGTTCTGATTTACTCAAACAAATAGCTTATGTTAGGAAAATTATATTGAATTTATAGGACTTTATCAAAGGTCTCTAAACACTCCTCAGTGATCCTGTGTGATTGTACAATTTACCTTAACCATTCACTGATGTTTTAATTGTTCAGTCTATATATGTCACGGGTACTGCTTGCGGGACGAAGGAAAGGCATAATGGCAGAGGTGATGTGAACAAAAGTCTTTAATGAACACAAAACAGGGAACAAACGGAACAGAACATGAACTTAAACCCGGGATAAACTAAACATGGAGCTACACAGACTAGGGGTTACAAACAGACTGAGAGACAGACAAAGGCCAGGAGACAGACAAAGGCTAGGAGAACACAGAACCAGGAGAACACGGAGCCAGGAGAACACACAGAACTAGAAGAACACAGAGCTTGGAGGAAACACCGAACTAGGAGAACACAGAACTTGACAGCAAACCATACCAAACAGTAACCCAAACCGAACAGTTGCAAGACAAGGACAAACTGAACACAAGAACATTTATAACCAAACTAATGAGCAACCTCGGTTCAGGTGAGCGCCACATCACCTGACCGAGGTGCATTCTGGGGAATTGAGTCCAACATAAACTACAAATGAAAACAAAAGAAAACAAAATGGAGTCTGTGAGCGCTTTGGCGCCCTCTAGTGGTATCCCCTGACAATATAATTTTAATATGGTCATACTATCATAGTATCTTAAGAGCTGAAAGAGCTGAAAATCTGATTACGCCACTCTGGGTAAGGCCCAGGGACCTTAATTAAATCTCATCGTAGGCACAGGTTAGTTCACAAGAAACGCCAGGAGACAGGGATATCCAGAAGCATCAACTTTATTATAATCAACTATTAACAGACGATTTATTACAAAACAAACAAACAAACAAAAACAAACAAACAAAAAAAACCCCACAATTACTGGGACCAACGGAACCGAGGGCAGTTCTTTACTGATGCATGTTTCTCATCTTTTCTTGAATTTATTTAGATCATGTTGCACTTTTAAATCTTTTAGCATGCTTTTGTAAGATGGGAAGAGGGGTGAACAGACAGGTTTGGACAGCATTTTTCGCTTGATAAATAAAAGCATCATTTAAAAACTGCATTTTGTATTCACTTGAGTTATCTTTGTGCAATATTACAATTCTTTGACAATATTAATCTTTTAAGTGTGAAAAATATGCAAATTGTTTAAAAAAGGGAGGGGCGAATGCTTTTTCACTGCACTGTAGCTTCTAAAAAGCATAAAATGTAGAATTCTTTCCATGTGAATCTGTCTTTGGAATCTGTTTTAAAAGTGTATTGCAACATATTACGAGGGAACTACAACAGTGTATTAGGGCCAATATGGGATTCATTTTTTTTTTTTTTTTAAGTTGGAAGAGGAGGGATGGGGAATTTCCAAGTTTAAAACTCAACTTTCAAGTTTTAGGTCAAAATTTTCAGGAAAAAATTTAGCAAGGAAAAAAGTCAGTATGGTGTTTTTTTTCCCTAAATTTTTCTAATAAAGTCTGGATGCTTAGGATGATCTGACAATTCTGGACTAAAATAAAAAAGAATTTCCTTGTGGCTAAACCCAAGGGAAAAGTCAAGTTCGATTAGATTTTCCAGTCGAGGCATATTATAAAACAAGCTGACGTCTGCCCAACCTTGCTTTCCTTCCTTGTTAGAAAAATGTCACGTTTATTACTTCTTTTAATATTGTAATCTAAACACAAAATGTGATATTTTAAACTCCCTGCTGCTCTTCTTCCAACTCTTTTATTTGAATCCCATATTGGCCCCTTATACTTATATCCTTATATTCTCATACAGTATATAGTTGAAAAGACAAAAACAGACCCTTTTTATTTTTCATCTATAAATACATCTACTACCACCTGTCCATCACCCCTGATATGAACCACAAACAGAAAAGCACAAGGGATCTGATGGAATTCAACGCACTTTTGTTGGGAATTCCACATAGATATTTCAGGAAGAAAATGACATGAAATGAAATATAATGTATATACATGGAAGGCTAGGAATTATGAATAACATTAAATAATTTTCATTCACAATGATAAATTACTAAGGAAATATTTATACCAACCTATTGTTGACAAGGTTACCTTAAATACTGCAGCAATTTGCTGACCATAAAAAACTTACGAAAAAAAAAAAAAATCATACTTTTTAAATAATTGAATGTTATGCTTCATGTTGTGAAGGTCATCACTCATGTTAAAGCAGCTCACCATCTTATCTTTCTCTCTTGCATTTAATAGTTCAGAGGAAATGCAGCTTTCATAGTACTTACATATTCCTTAATTAGTCTTGATTATCTTTGGAGAGTTCATCATAAAAGTCTCCATGAAGTTGTTAAATTATTTACGAGATTACACAGTCCAAGTACTGGAGAAACAGATACGTCTTGAGTCGTACGGACATCTAGAGGAAGTTCGTTCCACCACCTAGGTGCCAGGACAGAAAAGAGTCTGGATGAATGCCGCCCTCGATCCCTGAGAGATGGTGGGATGAGGCGAGCAGTGCTGGAGGATCGGAGGGAACGCGGCGCAGTGCTCCGTGTGGTGTGATTAGAGCAGAGAGGTAAGTGCATGCTTGGCAATTTTTAGCTTTGTAGGCAAGCATCAGCGTTTTGAATTCGATGCGGTCGACTGCAGGAAGCCAGTGCAGGGAGCGGTGGAGTGGGGTGGTGTGGGAGAACTTCGTGGAGGACGAAGAGGACGAATCGTGGACAGAGGCAGGCCAGCCAGGAGTGAGTTGCAGTAGTCCAGTCTTGAAATAACAAGAGACTGAACAAGCACCTGCGTAGCCTGTGAAGAAAGAAATGGGCGGATTCTTCTGATATTGTAAAGAAGAAATCGACAGTACAAGAGCGAGTAAGGTTAGCGATGTGTGGGGAAAATGACGAAGATGATGATTGTCCACGGTTACCCCAAGATTGCGGGCCGTGACTGAAGGAGTGATTTGATTGTTGTCCAGGGATATCACAAGGTCTTGACCTGGGATGCACAAAAGTTCGGTTTTACTCAGCTTGAGCTTCGGCTGATGAGCTGCCATCCAGGATGAGACGTCTGCCAGACATGCCGAGATCCGGGTGGAAACCTGAGTGTCAGAGGGAGGAAATGAGAGAATAAGTTGAGTGAGATCATTAATGTTAAATGGAAAACTAATGTTAAAGGAAATGAATTAACACTTTCTGCCCAACCAGATGAAATAATTTAATTAAGCTGTGCCATTGGACAATTTATCTCCATGGCATCAAGGGAAATACGTGGCAAGATACATCAAGAGATCTATTAAGAACAAAGACAAAACTAAACAAAGCACTGTTGCTCAAATGCAGTCAGATCCAGTCGAGACGGCATTGCAATCAAGTCTAACTACAGGCATTTGCTTTTTCCTTTGATTTGATTTCTTTTTAGCTGTTTTATGTAGATATTTACTCTAACTCATTGCCGCGCAGCAGAAAGATCACGAGAATGATCAGAATAATCTCAAAAGCAATTTCCTTGAGGGTCTGTCCACCAGCCATTTCCAATGGCGCCAGGATTTGTCAGTCAAGTAGGTCACTGGATATGAACAATGGGAGATGATTCCTCAAATGACTTGTAGGAGGAAGATTTCAGCTTGAAGAGAAGCTCCATGTTTTATACATTCTGTTCAGAAGTTTCACAATGACAACAAAGCTTGCATTAAAACTGAAGAAAAGGAGGATGGTACGCAGCACTCCATGAATTGTAGAACTGTTTCAGAAGACGAAAGTTCCATTTTCCTATAAGGTAGCGTCAGGTTGCCCATTTTTAACTCTGTCTTTGATCACATTTGATCCATGTAATCCTTTTTATTCATTCTTTGAATGCTCATCATCGGACATTTATACAGCCAGGCAAACCAGGCACAGAAAATCGTATCACCCTACGAATCCCCACCCCTCTTGTCCAGTAAACTATAAATGCAAAATCAGCCAATGAAAGTAGTTACATTTGTTCGAAACTATCATTATCAGTAATACCAACATCACTGTACTGTCGCTTCTCTGCTGTGGCATGTTAATGACCTGCGGCTTAACTTAAGAAGAAAAAATATATAGAGACTGGCAGCCTTCATGTGCAAGCAAGAATTTAAAGAATGTCTGAATGTCTGACTGGTCTGTCAGCCCTGTGTGTGTTGTGTTTTCTTGTGGTCACATTTTCACAGGTTCTTATGTTACATGGCATTTTATTTGATTATGGAAAATGAATAAATGCTCAGCCAGATGAAATCCAGTCCTACGCAAATACACTGATGACGATTAATGTCAATGTTTCCATAACGTACATATAATGCTTATTTAATGCATAATAATTAAGCAATTATCAACTTCTGTCTTGGACACAAGTAACAACACAAAGTGTGTATGTTTCGCGAAATTATATTGAGATAAGGACTTTCATTCCACAAGTCTAGAAACATTGCTCACATTTGGATGTTTTTCACATTTAGTAGTCACCTTTTCCTTTCCTTTAAATTTTTTTTTGAAAGATATAATTAGTAAATTTCACTAATATAGCCTTCAAGGTTTTAATATACAAATTCTCTTTCTCACTTCTGAAAAACAACAAATCAACCACATGTTCCAAATTGGAACTCATTGAATTCAAAGTACATTGAGTAACAAAAATATATCTTTTAAAATGCACAGACAAGTATATGTTATGTCTATATAAGTTATTTTGCCATTTTGCCTTGCAATCCGAACATTCCTGACTTGTCAACCACATACAACTGCTGGATGATTGGCACTTGTGTGTACATTCCAAATACTAACTGGTGCTTTACTGAACCGTTTAAAAGCAAATTAGAGAAGGACTTTTAAGATAAGCCAATTGAAATGATTTAATAATAAGATTGATAATAAATATAGCTAAATATAAATATAGCTAAACATATACTGTACCAAATGCTAATAACTTCTCCGAGTGTCATATATAAAAAATGTTTTTTTCCCCATTTTGGACCAGTAATGTGGCTCTTAGGCAGGTAAATCTCTCATCTCTGAAAAACCTTAATATTATGTCCTGAATAGTATTAAGCAGGTGTTAACACTCAGGGATCAACAGTAGAAAGAAAAAAAAATTAGACATAGAATCTCCCACTGTTTCAGATTGATCTACTGGCATGATGTCACTGTACATAAGAGGTTTGTCCTCCAGGAGGCACCTTATTGCAGCCAAAAAGTTTTATGAACAATTGACTTTTCTACAGCTTGGATCCAACAACATGTGCATTTTGTTTACGGTTGCTTTTTAAAAGCAAACAAACAAACATACAAACCAAAATAATAATATTTTACATACATTTTATATATTCATTTTATACATACATTTTATATATTCTATATTTTATATATTATATATTATATATTTTATATTCTATATTTTATATTTATTTTATTCTCTTAGTCAATTTTTACTTATATATATTTTTCTCAAATTTACTTTTTTGTTCAAATATTTATTTCCTTTATAGATGTTCTTTCTTATTCCTTCTTAGATAAGTAACTTTTTTTGTTGTTTTTTTCTTTCTTGTTCTAAGGTCAGGGCAGTTGCCTAAGCATTTCACTGCATATCGTACTGTGTAGGATTGTGTATGTGACAAATAAAATTTGAATTTGAATTTAATAATAATAATAATGATAATAATGATAATAATAATGATAATAATAATAATAATAATAATAATAATAATAATAATAATAATAATAATAATAATAATAATAATAATTTCGCCCTTGTGCCCTGAATGACTACAGGCCTACATTGCTTTGACATCGCACATTATAAAGGTGTTTGAGAGGCTCATCCTGGATACACTTCGTCCCCTGGTGAAGTCATCTCTGGACCCTCTTCAGTTTGCCTAGCAGCCTTTCATGGGAGTAGATGATGCCATAATACACCTGTTCCATCGAACCTACTCTCACCTCGACAAGCCTGAGACCACTGTAAGAATGACGTTCTTTGTCTTCTCCAGTGCCTTCAACACCATCCAACCTGCATGTTACGATATTGAGTTTATTTGTATTTTTGTGTCTGGCTATGCTTAGTTTCTGCTAGGTCTCTGCTGGTGGAGGGATGGGGGGCGTATCTTCCCTTGTTGTTGCAGGTCCCACCCTCTTCAGTGTACCTGCAATCTATTGGTTGCTGCCCTGCCTGTCCTTTGTTGGTCCCGCCTCCTGCCGGATGATTGGGTGTCCAGGAGACCCAGAGGCCTATTTAAGGCCTTCAGACCACAGTGCTTCAGACCGTGTCTTTGCTGACTGTTTTTCTGATGATTATTCGTAAAATTATATTGTGTATGACCTTCTGCTACGTTTCTGACTTTGTTTTCGTGTTTGCCCTTCTTTGGTTCTGGTTGCCCGGTTGTAAATATGTTTTGTATGTATTTGTATATAGTTTTGTACTTAGTGGCTTAGTAGGGAGTCGACGCCATTTTGTTTACACCCTGGTTTCTCTTGGTTTGTGGTTAGCAAGGGAGTAAGGGAAGAACTTTGTATTTCTTTTTCTTTAGTTTTGGTGCAGGCTAGTTATTTTACTCCTGGTACTAGGTAGAGGGCCTTTTGTTGATTGTTTTGGCCTTGTCGGCTTCTGAAGCTCACAGCCACCTTTTGGGGATTTGCTTGTTCACTGTTTGTAAATAAACACTAAGCAAACGCACTTTTGGTCTCACCCCCTTTTTCCCTTTTTTTTTTTTTTTTCTTTCATTCCTGTTACGGCCCGACCTAGACCGGGGCGTAACACTGCAGTACTGGGGGAGAAACTGATGAACATAAACATTGACACCCGCTTGGTTTCCTGGATTATGGACTATCTGACCTGCCGTCCCCAGTATGTCCGTCTGCAAAACTGTTTTTTTTTTTTTTTTTTTTTTTTTTTTGGATTTTTCCCCGATTTTCTCCCTAATTTAGTCGTGTCCAATTCCTCCCCGTCACTAGGGGGCTCCCACATTAAGGCTACTACTACCACTCAGCCGGGAGGGCCGAAGA
>CM059222.1:26071905-26171905 GCA_030347435.1 Clarias fuscus | reverse complement strand
ACACGTTAGCCAAGTTAATTTGGAGAAGGAAGATTTCGGCCGACGAGAAGCTCCTTGTTGTATATATTCTTCTCAGAAGTTTCACAATAACAACAAAGGTGGTGGGAATGCTGAAGAACAAGATAAAAGTATTTACTGCTTTGTGGATGGTGTCCATAACATCGCTGCAGGAGGGTGACGTTTCATTCTGCTGTTGGTTTAGCGTCAGGTTATCCATTTTGAAGTTTTTTTTTTATCTCGCTCAGTCCGCGTTGTCTTTTTTATTCATTCATAGAGCTTCATATGTCCAGACAAACCGGACATCGCAAATTTTACTGTACAAATCCCAACGTCTCTTGTCTTAATAAGTACAGATGAAAAAACAGCAGATGAAAGAAGTTACATTGGATAGAACTGTCATTATCAGAGATACCATCATCACTGTCCCGTCTCTCCTCTGCTTTGGCATATTAATGACCTGCAGCCTGATTTATTTGAATAAAAAATTAATATATAGTCTAGACAGATGCATTTGTATTTGATGTGGAAACAACAATTCAAATAACGTCTGACTGGGTCTGTCAGTCACGTACGTGCTTCAGGTTGTGTTGTGGTTACATTTTCACAGGTTCTTAAGTTACATGGCATTTTATTTGATTATCAGAAATGCCCAGTGACCAGAGATTTAATCATATACAAATACTAAGATGTTAAGAGCACTAGTGTTAAAACATTTGACCCAATGCAACGCATTTGACTGAAATCAGAATTATTACTATCACGAACCAATATTGTATGTCCGTGTACAGTATGTTAAGAAAATTATATACAACTAAGGATTTTTATACCGCATGTCTCTAAGCACTTCTCAGTTATCCTATTTGTCTTGTGATTTTGTGATTTTGTTAAAACAATTTGTTTCTGTTTGTTCAGTTTTCATTCACAGTCTCATTGAATACACAATTTTTAAAATTCATTTTGCCAGTTCTAAAAACACTTAACATTTCGGGTTTAAGAGGAGCGTAGAGCTAAGAAAGGTAATAAATAAATTATGAGTAGATTGTGTTCCATATCAAAAGGTTTTTAAGCTAATATATGTGCTTGATTGTGTGATAAAAATAACTACAAAATTCTAGATGATCTTCTTCTTCGAGACGTTGAAACTATGAATAACACAAATGCATCTACATCAATGTCATAGCATTAATCTATCTATCGAATGTTAGTGGCTACAATCATGACCAAGCCATGGCTATATACACTACCGCTTAAAATTTTGGGATCACATGCAAATTTCTTAGGATTTGTTTAGTGTTTATCCTCCATATTTTACAATAATACTGGAGATTTTAAATTTTGGAAATAACACCCTTCTAATTTTAGCCAATTTGCTATCTTTTCTTTGCTCAATTGACAAATATTCATTTACCACCTGACTCCGCGTTAACATACATTTGAGTCTATGTAAGATTACACGCTTAGTTTACGTAAACTGTACAGGAATATTACAGGCATTGCCATCTCAGACACCTTAGGCAGGAACATAATCACCCCACCCTCAGAACAAATAAACCTTGGTGTGTCCATTGGTGCTATGTAAGGATAGATGAGGTAGTACACTCTGGGAATGTAATATAGCAGTAACATCACCAGGACGCCCAGAATGATCCGGAAGGCTTTTCTCTTGGCCGGATTCAGGGTTTGTCCAGCATTTTCAGGGCCGCTGAAAGACAGGGCTCTCAATGTGGCGATGTTGAAGAACATGCTGGGAAGAATGGCGTTATAGAAAATCACAGTGAATAGTTGTCGAAAAATGTCAATGTCATAAAATATAATGGCCACATTTACGGCCAAGGCGTAGAGCCAGCCGAATGTGATGAGCAGCCACTCCCAATGGCGCCAGGTTTTGGCAGTCAGGTAGGTCACTGGATGAACGATGGCTAAATAGAAGATCCCACAGATGCCGAGTAAAAAGATGGGCCTCGCTGTTAAGGTTGGGCTGAAGAAAAGCATGTAAAGTGTCATGGATATGTTGACCTTCACAAGGCTCAAAAAAAGCAGCAAGTCATAGATGAACAGGTTCACGTTAGCAAAGTTGATCTGTAGGAGGAAGATTTCAGCTGACGAGAAGCTTTTTGCTTTATTTATTCTGACCAGAAGTTTCACAATAACAACAAAGGTGGCAGGAAAACTGAAGAAAAGGAGGACGGCATTCATCGCTTCATGAACAGTGTTCACATCGTTGCTGCACATTCCATTTGAAGATTGGTTAAGTGTTAGGTTATCCATTTTGAAAACTTTTATCTCGGTTAATTCTTTCAGTCCTGATTATTCACTCACACACTGTTCACAAATGCACACAAGCAGACCATCCAGATGCACAAGTTTTTATCGAATGACTCCACAAATCCCCACCCCGTTTGCCCAGTAAAATACAGATGCAAAAACGGCTGATAAAAGAAGTTACATTTGTTAGAATGGTCATTTCTGCCGATTTCATCATCACTGTCCCATCTCTTCTTTGCTGTGGCACCTGAATTACCTGTGGCTTTATTTGGTTAAATAGAAACAATGAATTTACAGCCTGAAAACCTCAAGGATTTGGATTTAATGTGCAAACAACAATTGAAATAATATCTGACTGGTCTGTCAGCCTTGTATGTGTGGTTGCATTTTTGCAGATTCTCAAGTTACATAGCATTTTATTTGATTATGGGAAATGAACAAAATTCAGCTCTGCACAAATACGGATTACAAACGCATTAATGTCAATCAGATTCCATCGAGCAATTAGAGGTCCTGTGGCGGACAGGACCTTCAGCATGGTGATGTTGAAGAACATGATTGTAGGAAGTTTGATAAAGAACAAGCTGGGAAAAGTCAGATATATATTTTTTTTTCAATTAAGTTGTAGAAGTCAGCTGTAGAAGTCCAAAACACTGGAGAAAGTCCACAAAACAAAATGACTTCAGAAAAACAAAATCCGACTTTTGGAGTGGCCAAGACAGAGCCCGGACCTCAACCCAATAGAGATGCTGTGGAATGACTTGAAGAGAGCCATACACATGAGACGTCCAAAGCATATTACAGACGTGAAGCAGATCTACCAGAAAGAATCGACTATTTTTTTTTTCTCTCTCAACAATGTGTAGTTCTGTTCCACAGCTACACGAAGCGTCTGGTTGAGGTTATTGCTGCCAAGGTGGAGGGGGGTCAACCAGTTATCAACTCCAAGGGTTGACTTCACTACCGCTTTGAATGTTGAACAATAAATCAATTCTCTTGACTCTTGATCAGATCAACATACAAGCAATGAGAAAAAAAATGCTCATATACTTTTTGTTCTTGCTTTATATGTCAAGAAAAACAACGCATGATAGAAAAGTATTCTGAGAGCATGATTTATGTTGATGAGAAATTCAACTATCATACAAATATCACAAAATAAATGGTGAGTGAATACCTACTGTAGGAGCTGTTAGTCCTATTTTTCTAATGAGTTACTGTCAGATTGTCCTTACTGAAGTCTATACGGACCAAAAGTCCTGTTTCTATACCCACAAGTATATCTTCATCATTTGTGTAGACTATGCCACCTAGTACCTCGTCTAGTGTTCAGTAAGCCTAGTCATTTTCTTTTGATTAAACCTTTCACCTTTACAAACGCATGTGACCAGACATTCTGCGTGCCACAAGTTTTATTTTACAACTCTGAAAAATCCCACAATGCTTGCTGATTAAAAAATAGATACAAAAAAAAACCCAAATCTAAATAAATACGTCTTTGGTTTTATCCATTCTTTCCTGGGTCGTATTAACGCACCGTTGCTTGTTTGATTTGAACTAAGGTAAACATACAGTGTCAAATTGTCACGGCCAGGGTTTAGATTTCAATGCGCAAACAATGACAGGTGTGTAAAATTTCCATGACGTCCATTTGTCAACCAAATGCATATGAGTTTTTCCTTGGGTTTAAGTGTAGCAGATCCTCAAATTACATAGCGCTTCATTTGATTATGGGAACGAACTACTGCCCATTAAAAAGAAATACAGTCCCACACAAATACACACATGAGACAAGCAGTGATGTTACAAATATGACCAGGTGCAATATTTTAACACAATGTGCTGCAGTTGAAATTCCTATTAAAATGAAGTGCACTAGGTTGTATTTGTAATAAATCCATTGGATGCACTTTTTGGTTTACAGATTTACTTTCATCAAGTCTACTGTATATATGATTTAGATAACAACAACAGTCGAATAGTGTATCAAGCTCAGTTGCATGATTCTGGACTTTTCTTGCACTTGCTTTTTTGGGTCTCTGTCAGATTTTTATGGCACAGCCGCGGCCAAAAGTTTTGAAAATGACACAAATATTAATTTTCAAAAAGCCTTCTCCTTCAGTATTTTTATTTGTATTTTTTTTTTTAGATCTTTGTGTCAGATGTTACTATGGTATACCGAAATATAATTAGAAACATTTCAGAAGTGTCAAAGCCTTTTATTAACAATTACATTATGTTTATTTAACGAGTCAATATTTGCATTGTAGACCCTTTCTTTTTCAAGACCTTTACAATTTGCTCTGGCATACTGTCAATCAACTTCTGCGCCACATCCTGACTGATGGCAGCTCATTTTTACATGATCCATGCTTGGGGATTGTCAGAATGTGTGGGTTTTTGTTTTCCCACCTGCCTCTTAAGGATTGACCACAAGTTCTCAGTAGTAAGAAGACTGGTCTTTCTGTTACACTCGGGCTGAAGAAACCATTGAGAAGTGACCGACATGTACAAAATCCAGACCAAGGAGCAACGGCGAGATGAAGATGAACATGCTAGTAAAACAGTTGCGTTGCAGGAGAAATATTTTAGCTGATGAGAAGCTCCTTGTTTCATATCTTTGGGTCAAGAGTTTCACAATAACAATAATGGTCATTGAAAAATGTAAGAAAAATTGAAAATTATTGAGTGTCAAAGGGTTATTGTAAGGCTTGTCGCTGGGACATAGAGCCAAACCGCGCTGTTGGTTAAGCATTAGATTGTCCATTTTGAAAACGTAGTCCTGTTGATTCTTCATAGATCTTTCTTCTTCACAAATCTGTGCAACAAACAAACTGGTAGTTTCATTTCAAAAACTATATATAAACGCAAACTGTCACCAGTCACTATTTCCAACATCACTGTTTTTCCAACTTTCAATAAATGACTTCTAATGGCTTGTGGTTTATTCACAGCGGTACCTCGGCATTCAAATTGAATCCTTTCCGGTGCCGAGTTCTTAAAGTTAAACTTCATATTGAGAAACGCGTTGTCCCATTGGATAAAATGTAAATAATCCAAAAATGTAAAAAATGACCAATTTCAAAATCAAAACATTGAGAAATGACATGCAAATTAATGTAAAATACGAAATAAATAGACATTAAACATCACGTAACCTTAATTTATGATTCCTCTTGGCAGCGGCCAGCTGTGTTTTGGTTGTGCGTTTTTACTCTCGTGAGAATTTCTCTCTTGACGAAATCACGAGTGGAATCCTGGTGACACAAGGAGGTCAGCTGACCATCTTTAAAGAGAAGCCTCAAAAAGGCCAGCTCCATTGTTGTTTCATGCGCATTGACCAGTTTGACATTTTTTAAAAGTCAAACTTTCAAATTTTCTTCGCCGATACATCAAAATTAGATTACTCACCATTCGGAGAGCCCTTGATTAACTCATCAACCCGGTGAAGCCGATACAATACTCCCGCACCCACACGCACTCACACAGTATAGACTACGTAGAATTATACACCCAAATAGCTGTACGATGTGCACTGCCGTGTCTGTTTAGTATAATACACATTTGGGTTTGGTATATGAAGTGTTGTTTTTGTGTCTTTCGTGTTCTTGGGTTTTGTTAACACCAGCAGTCGAGGTAGAAGTGTTTGCGTAATCTTGGTTAACCAATTCTTGGGACCCATGATACTATGTTTTGACTGAATCTTACATCACAAAATGCAAAAAACAACAACAAAAAAAAAACCCCACACAAAATGGAAACTCATTTCGCTTGGCTTTCCACCGACACCAACAAGGTTGGATGCCGAAATCGCTTCACATGCCAAGACAATTTTCTTCTAAAATCTTTGCTAGGCAAATGTATGTGGAAAATGTAGAAAGATCAAAGTTAGTATTTCATGTGCAAGCAATAAAGTATGTATACGATTTACACAATGCTGTCTGTTCTCTCAGCTGTGTGTGTTGTTTGTCTCTTTTCTGGTTAAAATGCAGCAGTTTCTCAAATTACACATGATTTACGGTATACATGCATGTATTTGATTGCAGGAAACAACAAATGAATGCCCAGAAAAATATCAAATATAATGATGCCAAGAGAATGAATTTGATTCAGATAAGAAAGTAAAATATAAGTCAAACTGGAACTTGCGAAGACATTTTCGATAGAAATGTTTAATTTCCCTCTCATGTGCCCTTTTGCGTGACTGTCAGTATCGTGGCATGTCCTTCATCACCAGCCATGTCTCTGCCACCATCGTGTGGTTGGTTCGGGCACAGCATGTTCTCACGGTATCTGATGTCCTGTCTTTTCTATAGACAAGAAATTCAGAATGGGGCTTGTTCGGTTTTTAACCTCAATCTACTTGCGTGAGACGGCCTCCTTATGAGCACCGGCTTGGAACAGGTTGTAGGCAGCTGGATATTCTCTTGGGCTTTGCATCTTCTTCAACACATTTCCTGGTTTGAGGTATGTTAGGTTTATAAACTACGAGATAAAACTTTCCAGCTGTTTGGAAACACCTTTAGTCTTAGCTCTGTTTTTTTTGTTGTTGTTGTTGTTTTTGTTTAGAAACATCAAGCTCTTTGAACTTCTCATCTTTTTCCTCCTGCAGCCTGTCCGGAGAGTTGCCACGATCCCTTCATTTTTTCCAGCCAGTGTTTTGATTATCCAGAGCTGACCTAAAAATGTGAAGGGGATAGTGTAGTGAGCTAGAATTGATGTAATGTGTTGGATGTTTTCATCCACTACATAATTACAATCTATATCTGATGCAAAAATCAACGCACAATGACAGTGTAATGCACGGTGGCTTAGTGGTTAGCACTATTGCCTTGCACCTTCAGGGTCCAGGTTTGATTCCCACCTCGTGTCTGTGTGCATGGAGTTTGCATGTTCTCTCCCCGTGCTTGGTGGGTTTCCTCTGCGTACTCCGGTTTCCTTCCAAAGTCCAAAGACATGCAGATTTGGCTAATTGGTGTTCCCAAATTGCCTGTAGTGTGTGAATAGGCATGTGAGTGTGTGTATGTGCTATGCCCTATGTACTGCATATATCTCCAGGCCCCCTGCGACCCTGTACACAGGATAAAGCGGTTCAGACGATGAGTGGGTGAGAGTATTGCTACAGCATATAAGACATTCTAGACAATTCTAAAACTTTCTTCAAACTGCTTGAAGAAAACCAGATGTACTGTAGGTGTGATGGTCAGGTGTCCACAAACATTTGGCCATATAGTGCACTTGGCTTTCTTTATTTGAAATTTTATGTTGCATTTTCCAGTTACCGTTTCCTCTACGGTTGTGCGTTCGTGTGTCATTAATTTCTGAGTGAAGGTCTTCATTAGACTATACCGAGCTCTAGTCATTCTGCTTTCACCAGCTCTCTTGTTTCAACCCGAACTGGTTGATTGAAGAAGTACAAGTAATGTTTTATAATACTGCACGCTTGCAATGTGCATTCAGCTGCTTTATAGACCTAATAAAAAATGGGACAGGGTCTTGCATGTACATGTCACTGTTGACCGACTACAAAAAGGTATGCTCATTAAAGTTGTTTTTTATATTAATGTTGTACGTAGCATCGACAAAAAGTAACAGAGGCTTATTTGATTATCAAACTGACAAACCACATAACTGTGTCCATGACATTTACATTCAGCCAGCATATTAATGCAAAAAAAAGAAAAGCAAAAAAAGAAGAAGCCAAAAATAGCTTGAGATACGACTCTGCAATGATTCATGTTGTAATACATATTATAAAGGGTATTTTTTACCCTCTGATACTGTAATAACCGACATCCCTGGAAGCGCCACCAATATCTCTATATCACCATCAATATCTCACATTAATATTCTTTATGGTGCTCTCATGCCTATTCAAATTTTCCTAAAAAGATATTCTTCTCTCATTGATTTTCTGTGAAGAAAAAAGGGAAATGTTTTACTTAAACTTTTGCAAAGGAAGCAAGTAACATAGTACAACTTCTCCGTCACTGTACTTAAGGATTTTTTTTTTCATGCGTACAATATGTACTTATGTGTACTGTATTTCCCAAATTTGATACTTTTTACTTCTACTCACTACATACAGTATGTTGATGAAAACCTGTGCTTTTACTCCCTACATTTTTAGCTGATGATCATACAAAAGTGTATTTACTTTCTAATCTATTAGAATCTATCTCAGTGTACAGAAACTGAACTGTCAGCTTGATATCTGTGAAGTTTCTGTGTGCAGTAATTGTACTTCTGTACTTAAGGTACATTTTAAGAGGTACTTTCTGTAGACAGATTGACAGCTATATAAAAAGCTATATGAAGTTTAGTGCATTCACATGTTATTAGGTGATAATGTAGACAAGTCAAAACTGGAAAATATTGACACCTTTTGCAAAAAATTTTTATTCAAGCAAAAATTTCTGTTTAAATTAAGTTTAAGATGGTTTAATGCCTTTGTGTAAGAAACCCAAAATGTTTGGAAATGTTCCCCAAATGTCTTTAGAAATGTCTTTAGCAGCATTTCATAAAGGTGTGGGGCTGCTGCCAGGACAATAAGCAACTTGTAATTGGTTGTAAATTAATGGTCTTGTCAGGGGATACCACCAGAGGGCGCCAAGGCGCCCACAGACTCCATTTTGTGTTTTGTTTTCATTTGTAGTTTTGGTGGACTCAAATCCCCAGAATGCACCTCGGTCAGGTGATGTGGCGCTCACCTGAACTGAGGTTGCTAATTAGCTGTGCTCATTAGTTTTGTTATAAATGTTCCTGAGTTCTGTGATGTCCTTGTCTTGCATCTGTTCGTCTAGGGTTACTGTTTGTCCTGGTATGTTGTCTAGTTCTGTGTTCTTCCTAGCTCTGTGTTCTCCTGACTTTGTGTTCCTAGCTCCGTGTTCTCCTAGTCTGTCTGTCTGTCTGTCTGTCTGTCTCCTAGCCTGGCTGTCTCTCCGTCTGTTTGTAATGTCTAGTTCGGTGTAGTTCCATGTTTAGTTTAGTTTATCCTGGTTTCAGTTCATGTCTGTTCTTTTGGTTCCCCGTTTTGTGCTTTAATAAAGTCGTTTATTTCACTTCACCTCTGCTATCATGCCTCCCTTTCGTCCGGCAAGCAGTAACCGTGACAGGTCTGTATAATTGGTTGTACCACAGACATATTATGTAAAAGGATGATATAGAATAAGAGATTGGTCATAACATAATATATTTAAGGAAAAGATAATAAATGAATACATTTACAGTAGGTGTAAGAGAAGAAATGATGAATAACATTTAAGCATCAAGATTCACATTTAAACATTAATAAGTAACTTCACACAGACGTTTCAATGAGAGCACGTGCATAACTGCTTGGTTCCCCTACCAACAATCCAGCAAATCAAAGTCACCCATTTAAGCATTTTAAGTTTAAGTGTAGTTTTGTGAATTAATATTCATTATTGCAGTTATAAAAGTCATTGTCTCATCAGCTTCTCTTTTCTTCTGCTCTTGAAGTTACAGTACAAAAAAAAAATAAAAAAAAAATAATAATAACATGCATATTACCAAGAAACAGAAAAAGTTCTCTAAGAAAATTAATCAACACCTTTTGACCAACCAGATTAGATAATTCAACTGATAATCTACGGTCTTATATTAAGATATGTCAAAAACAGAAGACGTATAAAAATTGTACATTGGTAGATGTTGCCACTCTAATGCTGCTTGATTCAGGTCTGGATGTTACAGTAATTATGAATTTTTTAGAGGTTGACTATAACTCAGTGAATACTTGTATAAAAAAAAAAAAAAGACATATGATTATAATTACGTAAACAGGTATCTAAAACAGATTAGACACTTAGTTTACGTACACTGTACAGAAATATTACAGGCATTGCAAACTCAGAAAACTGAGCTACCGATATCATCGATCCACCTTCATAACACAAAAAACTTTAGCTGGTTTGTTGGTACTTTGCTAGTATAGATGACGTAGTACATTCTGGGAACGTAATATAGCAGTAACATCACCAGGATGCCCAGAATGATCCGGAAGGCTTTTCTCTTGGCCGGGTTGAGGGTCTGTCCACTATTTCCAAGACCGCTGGAAGCTAGGGCTCTCAGAGTGCCGATGTTGAAGAACATGCTTGGAAGATTGCTGGTGTAAAAAAACAGAGTGAACATTTGTTGAAAAATGTTGATTTCATAAATGCCAATGGCTACGTTTACGGCCAAGGCGTAGAGCCAGCCGAATGTGATGAGCAGCCACTCCCAATGGCGCCAGGTTTTGGCAGTCAGGTAGGTCACTGGATGAACGATGGCTAAATAGAAGATCCCACAGATACCGAGTAGGAAGATGGGCCTCGCTGTTAAGGTTGGATTGAAAAGAAACATATAAAGTTTCAATGGGAACCTACAGACATCCATGACATCCAGGAAAAGTAGTAAACTAAAGATAAAGAGGCTAGCGTTAGTGAAGTTGATCTGTAGAAGTAAGATTTCGGCTGACGAGAAGCTCCTTGTTTTGGTCATTTTCCTCAGAAGCTTCACAATAACGACAAAAGTGGCAGGAAAACTGAAGAAAAGGAGGACCGTATTAAGCATTACATGAACGGTATCCGCAGAACTAAGGCAGGAGCCAAAGGTTTCATTTGGCTGTTGGTTTAGCCTGAGCTGATCCATTTGGAAGTCTGTCTTTTGTCTCGCTTGGTCCATGTACTTTTTTTTTATTCATTCATAGAATAACTCATCCTCACAAAAGCAGAGAACGAGACAAACTGGGTGCTCGAAAGTTCATATCATGACTCCGTAAATCCCCACCCCTTTTTGTCCAAGGGAACAAAAATGCAAAATCAGCTAAAGAAAGAAAGGTAGAGTCATCATTACCACTCGTATCACTTTCACTGTCCGGTCTCGTCTCTGCTGTGACACTTTGTTGACCCATGGCCTGATTAATTTGAATGAAAACATGAATCTATAGTCTTGAAACCTTATGGCTTTGCATTTTCTGCGCAAACAACAATTGAAATAATCTGACTGGTCTGTCAGCCATTTGTGTGTTGTGGTTACGTTTTTTTTTTTTTTTTTTTTTTTACAGGTTCTTAAGTTACATGACACTTTACACCAGTGACAAAGGCATGAGTGTTAAATGAATGATCTGCTAAAACATTGAACCTAATACCATGGAACTAGAATTGATACTACAGGTACATCTGTGTGCAAAAGATTTTATACATTATGCATTATGAATTATGTTACTGTTAGCATATGTGACTGCTCTCGTTCTCTCTCTCTCTCTCTCTCTCTCTCTCTCTCTCTCTCTCCAGAAGATTGTTACCAAGTGCTTAATAAAGAAGCTTATGCAATGTTATAACATCTATTTAAATCCAGATTGCATTAATTTCTCTCCGAGATCTTTTTTTGATTATGCAAGAGTCGGACTCATGTCTTTGTCAGCGCATGTGAAAAATTCTCAATGTGGTTAAGGTGGAGGACTCTATCGTGGCCAATCCATGTGTAAAATTGATGTCTTATGCTCCCTGAACCACTTTTTCACAATTCGAGCCTGATAAATCCTGCCATTGTCATCTTGGAACATGTCTGTGCCTTCAGGGAATAAAAAAATCCATTAACGGAAAAACCTGGTTATTCAGTGCATTCAGATTGGTACTGTAGCTGACCTCATTTTTGGGTATATAATGTTTGTGTCGAATTTGTGTCCCCCTCCTTTTCCCTTAAAATGTACACACTGTTAGAGATGACGGTGCAGAGGAATACAATAAGTGTATAATATTCGAGATTTAATGGCAAGCAAACAAATCCAAAACAGTATTCCAAAGGCAATGTGGAAAAACAGGCAAGGTCAGGCGATGTACAAACAACAATGGTAAGGCCAGGGCAAAACTCAGGATCCTTATAGAAATTTGGTCAAAAGCCAAACATCAAAACTCAACACAACACAAGGTCTTGGTAAATTTCCTCAGGAGCATGCTGAATAATACTTTGCACTACTGCAAGGTTTTCAACCTGCTTAAGTAATTGGAAGATAATTAGGAACAGGTGAATTCAGTCAGAAAATGGTGAACCAGGCCCCCGAGTGGCCTACAGCCAATCATGGGATTGGTCGATGAGCTCACGCAAGCAAGTAGGAGCAGATGGCGCTGTCCTCCAAGTGTGTTACGCTGCTCCCGATGGTGCTTGAGCGAGCAATTCGAAAAGATGCGGCCGGCTGGTGTCTTGCTGTTCGGAGGAAACACGTGATGGTCTTCGGCCCTGACTGGTAGTAGTAGCCTTAATGTGGGGAGCCGCTAATACCGTGGAGGAATTGGAGACCACTAAACTCAAGGAAAAGAGAAAATCAAGGAAAAGAAAAAGGAAAAAAAAAAAAAAAGAACCTGACCGTGCGCATGAATGTTTGGTGTTCCTGGTGGCCATGTTTGTGTTCTTTGATGTTTCTTTGATGTTCTTTGATGTTTGCTAGAAAATGGAGCTCTGAACTTGTTCCCCTGATTCTCTCACACGCTCACACAAACAACATGTAAAATCAGTTGTGCTCATGTGATATTACTCTGCGTACTATAGGACCATCACCCATCACTGAAAACAGTCATTTCTGGTCTAATCCCTTCTTTACAATGTCATGTCAATGGACATCTACTGTACATTTACATGTTGTCTGTTCTATCACCTGTTATATGTTTCCTGAGGGTTGAAAGTGCATACAACCTTATTTGATTATGGGAAATGAAGTGCTGCCAAATAAAGTTATACATACTGTATGACCGGGTAAAATATTGGAAATCATATTGCGGCAGAGAGAACTATTCGTTGCGCAGCCTTATTTTGTAATGATAAATTAATTTACTTTTCCGGGAATGCTTTCCAATAGATTCTGGAGTATGGCTGAGGGGATTTGGCAGTGATGTTGGGCGAGTAGGACCGGGGTGCAGTCAGAATTTTAGTTCTCTCTGCCGCAATATGAATTCCAGTTGATTAAAATATTTTACCATATTTTATCTTCCTTCCTTGGTGGTATCCAAGCACTAGTGAAACGCTGGGATACTGTAAGTGCATTAGTGTTGCAGGGGATTATATAGAGCCATAAAGGGTGTTTTTAATCTCATAACTGTTTTTTGTTATTCTGAACAATCAAGAGTACCAGTTTGACTTGAACGCCCCTTGTAAAAAAAAAAAAAAAAATCATGATTAAGTGATTTGCATCATGACCATGCACTGTATCTGGTCTGTCTCATGGAAGGCTTCTGTTTGAGCATTTCTGTCCCTGAAATTAGCATCTCTTTCCCCGTTTTCTTTGATCTGTCCTTACGAAAACCCCTTCTTAATAAAGACATCAAGAAGGCTTGATGTTTTCATTTCAATCATTTGGAGAAGGCACACAGCTGCCTCATGTTTCACTAAGACTGTGCAGTTGCAATAGTCATCCATTCAGCTGGTTTATAGACACAGGAGGATCAACGTGAAATGGCGTCGGTTCATGTCATTGGTAACCCACTGCAAAAACTTAGTATTCATTACATTTACATTTGAGACAGTATTCAAAACAGCTGTTTTTCAAAGCTGCTTCGAACTGTGAAGGATTTTTCAGAATTAGGATTATTCTCCATCAGGACAGACATTTTCTACCTTCGTGCTCCCAGACTGATTCATTGAAAGCGGTGAGGCCGACTTACACACATTCACACACATACAGTACAACATACCGTACCAGACTTTGGACATTTAATACATTCACTTACACACTGAAAATATCGCATAGAATTGTAAATATTGGTATCTGGTGGGCGGCACGGTGGTGTAGTGGTTAGCACTGTCGCCTTGCACCGCCAGGGTCCGGGTTCGATCCCCGGCCAGGCTCGATTCCCGTCTCTGTGTGCATGGAGTTTGCATGTTCTCCCCGTGCTTGGTGGGTTTCCTCCCAAAGACATGTAGGTTAGGCTAATTGGCATTCCCAAATTGTCTGTAGTGTGTGAATGAGTAAGTGTAGTGTCTGTGTGCCCTGCGATGGATTGGCACCCTGTCCAGGGTGTACCCTGCCTTGTGCCCCAAGTCTCCTGGGATAGGCTCCAGGCCCCCCGTGACCCTGAATGCAGGATTAAGCGGGATAGATGATGAGTGAGTGAGTGAGTGGTATCTGGTGCACTGCAATGTCTATTTTTTTGTACAATACATGTGAGCTACTTGCATGATTTGTTTGCATCGACGAATGTCTGTAGATCCGTGTTCTGTTCGTAAATGAGGAAATTTGCAGGAAAACTTGAATGTTCGTAAGTTGGAGACTTAATATACATATACTGTAGTAGAAATGTAAGATTAGAGCTGATGAATAATATTTAAGCATTTAGATTCACACTGAAACATTAATAAGTAAGAAATCATTTCATTCCAAAGTTGATTATTTTTAAATAAGAGCGCATGCAAAACTGAATTATCACAGCAATGTGCCAACAACTGATTTTAAGTGCTTAAACTCCCATTACGCACTTAAAGTGTGGCTTAATTTTTGTCAATGATTACTCATGTTATATTGCAACCCTCATGAGTTGTCGGTAAAGGGAATTAATCAACACATTTTGACCAAGAATTTAATGAAATTTATATCCAAGGTCTTGTGACAAGATATGTTAAGAACAGACGACCAACAATTATTTCAAATTACAGCCAACTTGCTTTGGATGTTTTTTAGAGATTGACTATTATTTGATGCAGAATTGTATAAGTAAACTGAGAAATGTATCTACTTAAACAGGCATCCAAAAGACATTAGACACTTAGTTTACGTACACTGTACAGGAATATTAAAGGCATTGCAAACTCAGAAAACTGAGCTACCGACATCATCAGTCCACCTTCGTAACATAAAAACCTCTGCTGGTCTGTTGGTGCTGTGTGAGGATAACTGATGTAGTACACTCCGGGAATGTAGTACAGCAGCAAAACCACCAGGATGCTGAGAATGATCCGGAAGGCTTTTCTCTTGGCCGGGTTTAGGGTTTGTCCACCATTTCCGGGACCGCTGGAAGACAGGGCTATCAGAGTGGCGATGTTGAAGAACATACTGGGAAGATTGGTGTTATAGAAAAACACAGTAAATAGTTGTTGAAAAACGTTGATTTCATAAATGCCGATGGCTACATTTACGGCCAAGGCGTAGAGCCAGCCGAGTGTGATGACCAGCCACGCCCAGTGGTGCCAAGTTTTGGCAGTCATGTAGGTCACTGGATGAACGATGGCTAAATAGAAGATCCCACAGATGGTGAGCAAGAAGATCGGCCTTGCTGTTAAGGTTGGGGTAAACAGAGCCATGTAAAGTACCAATGAGAAGTTACGGACATTCATGACATCCAGAAAAAGCAAAAAGTTAAAGATGAAGAGGCTCACATTAGTGAAGTTGGTCTGTAGGAGGAGGATTTCGGCTGACGAGAAGCTCCTTGTTTTGTAGATTTTTCTCGAAAGCTTCTCAATAACGATAAAGGTGGCAGGAAAACTGAAGAAAAGGAGGACAGTATTTAGCACTACATGAATGGTTTCCACAGAATTGATGCAGGAGCCAGAAGTTCCATTCTGCTGTACGTTCCTGCTCAGCTTTTCCATTTTGACGTCTGCCTTGTATCTTGCTTGGTCCATGCAAGTGTTTTTATCCATTCAAATAATAAATCGTTCTCACAAATGCAGACAACCAGACAAACCAGGTGTTGAAAATTTTACATCATGACCTCACAAATCCCCACCCCTCTTGTCCAATGGAAAAAACAAACAAACAGACAAACAGCTGAAGAAACGAGTTGCGTTCATCATTACCACTCATATAGGTTTCAATGTCGTGTCTCTTCTCTGCTTTAACACCTGCATGATCCGTGGCTTGATTAGTTTGAATAAATACACGAATCTATATATTTTTAAACCATTTGCATATCTTTTTGGCTTTGCATTTTGTATGCAAACAACAATTTAAATAATTTGACTGGTCTGTCAGCCATTTGTGTGTTGCGGTTACCTTTTCACAGGTTCTCAAGTTACATGTTTACATCAGTGACACAGGCATACATGTTAAGGAGGTAAACGAGGCGCTAAAACATTGAACCTAATGCTATGCAACTAGAATTCATATTACATCTCAGCACAAACGATTTCATATGATTGCTTTTGACTCTACCTTTTATCCTGCTTGGGCAATATATACATTCACCTTATACATTATGGGACTGGTGGCATTCCTGGTCATTCTCGCTCTCTCTCTCGCTCTCTCTCTCTGTCTCTCTCTTTCTCTGGTCTCTAAGGTTTGGCCTCTGTGTTAGGCAATCCATGTGTAAAAATGATGTCTCATGCTTCCTGATTGACGTTTTCACAATTTGAGCCAGATTAATCCTGCCATTGCCATTTTGGAAGATACCCGTTCAATCAGGGAGGAAAAAATGAATTGATAGAAAACACAAGTAATAATCTGAAATGTATTCAGATTGTCAGACCCAGTTCATAACACTGCCCCCACATGATGGTATGATAGGCACAAGGCATAATGAGTGTATCGCTTTACCTGCCTCTTTTCTTACCCCAATGCACCCATCGCCCTTGAACAGGGTAAATATGAACTCATCAGACTGCACGACTAGGTAAGTAAATCAAACAGATGGTGACGAAGAAGTCAGGTCTTTCTGAAATGGTCAGGGTGTTTAAAACCACTTAAAGAGCCCTATGGAATTGACAGATCCATATTTCATAGGCAAAAATGACATGTGTTGAATTGTAGAAGTTCCTTGTTTAGAAGTGTAACAGTAACAGTGGTGGGGAACTCAGAGAGAACCGCAGTGTGGAGTCATGCTGTTCATTCCAAGTCCAAATTTAGGTCTATTTTTTTTCTTCATGCCTTTTTGTTTTCAGTTTTATTTCATGAGGTCACGAAACCCCATCCCTCTTGTCCCGTAAAATTTACACACACAGCAGATAAAATCAAGTTGTACTCAACTACATACTACAGAGCCATAATTTACCTATCACTGAAAGCATTCAGAGCGACACGGTGGTGTAGTGGTTAGCAGTGTCGCCTTGCTCCTCCACGGTCCGGGTTTGATTCCCAGCCAGGTCTGATTTCCGTCTCTGTGTGCATGTCCTCCCCGTGCTTGGTGGGTTTCCTCTCGGTACTCTGGTTTCCTCCCAAAGACCTGCAGTCTAATTAGTCTAAAGGTATGCAGATTAGTCTAATAGGTGTTCCCAAATTTCCCATTGTGTGTGTACCCCACCTCGTGCCCTGGGATAGGCTCCAGGCCCTCCGCAACCCTGAATACAGGATAAAGTGGTATAGACGATGAGTGAGTGAAAACATTCATTTTTGGTCTAATCCCTTCTTTACAATGTCACGTCAATGGACTGTGGCTTTTGGATTTGAATAGAGATAAGTGCACAAATGTGTAATATTTACATGACGTCCGTCTGTTCTATCACCCATATGAATGATATGTTTTCTGGGGGTTTCTCACATTACATAGCACTTCATTTGATTATGGGAAATGAAATACCGTCAAGTAATGTTATACAGTACATATGACCTGGTAAAATATTTTAACCAACTGGAATTCATATTACGTCAGAGAGAACTCATTTGCGCAAGCTTATTTTGTAATGCTAAATCCATTTGCTGTTCTGGAAAGGCTTTGAAATAGATTTTGCAGGATGGTTGTAGGGATTCGGCAATGATGTTGGGCGAGGAGGCCCAGGGTGCAGTGTGAATTTTAGTTCATCCCGATGGTGTTTATTAGTGCTGAGGTCAGAGCTTTCTGCAGGACACACAAGTACTCCAACAATTTTGGATTCTTAGCTCTAGTGATGAAAGGACAGTGTAACGCTATAGCATACAAGACATTCTAGAAAATTTGGGCTTCAAACTTTGTGCCAACAGTTTGGGGCACAACCACGTATAGAATATATACGTATATGAGATGGTCAGGTTTCTATAACCATTTGGCCATATAAGGTACTTGGCTTGAATTATTTATTTATAAAAAATAAAAATAAAAGATTTTTGTTCGATTTTCGAATCATTTTTTACTCAATGTATTTCTGACTGATGGTTTTCACAGATAGCGTTATCTAAATGATCCAAGAATATTGGGGACTTTGCACATTCATAAAACCTTGGCAACAGCCTAAACAATATTCCAATCAGGCACTAGGTCAAGTATTGAGCTTACGGTACAGAGTGTACCAGCATGGCCACCAGGATGTCTTTTCTCTTCACTGCGAAGATCGAACCGCCGATCTTCCGATCAGTAACTCAGCGCCTTAGCCCTCTGAGCCCTCTGAGCCACCACTGCCCCTATACACGACGATGCTAATGAACATGATGAATAGAATGGTTAGGTAGAACAACAACAGTCCTGATTGTTTTATTACAATTGAGTATTTACTCAATATACCTTTTATTGAGTATTTTTACTAATCTATTACAGTAAGCACAAGGGGCATTCAAATTAAACCTTGTGATGAAATCTCTGGCGAATTAAGTTGGAAAACCGCTTAATTTACAGAAGACTTCACAATACATTTACAGACTTCAGGCTTCCATTAATGTTGATCCTGGTCAAGGTAGCTTGGAGTCCACTATAGTCATTCTTGTGATCATTCATCGAGGGGAGCACCTGATCCTTGAAAAATCAACACCTAACCTGTCACCAACTCGGAGAAGATATGCATCTGTCTGCGGGAACTGTACAGACAATCATTCATCAACATCACTTGGGCATTACAAAACCTTGGCTGGGAGTTATTGCCACATCCCCCGAAGCGAGCGGTTCACTCAGGCGTACTGAGAAAACTTTCTACCTTGATGGGGTCCAAGCATTAGTGAAACACTTGGATAAGTACATTAGTGTAGCAATCAAAAGTACCAGTTTGACTTGAACATCCCTTCTAAAGAAAAGAATCTTTAAGTATTTGCATCATGACCATCTACTGGAACTGGTCTAGTTGTTTCATATAAAGGCTTTGTTTTCCAGTCTTTTCCTGTAGGTCACTAGACAACTTCCACGTCACCCAAATGCTTCCTTGAGCTGTGCAGTTTGCAACGGTTCTTCTTCCATATCAACTATCAACATATGCTATGGGTGATGGAACCTGAACTGGATGAGTGAGGCATGCTTTCTAATACCGTGCTCTTGCGAGGTGCATCAATTTGGTTAGTTTATAGACAAATGAAAATGAATGCATGTGACCTCACCATGAAATAACAGAGAGGCTTATTTGATTATCAAGCTGACAAAACACATGAGATTTTACCATCACATTTACACACAGCCAATCTACTAATGTTTGGAGCAATGCTGGCTAGGCTTTCTAGATGTGCCACATTTTTTTGCTTTGGAGCTCACTCAAAAATGCAGCAAAAATGGCAAAAAGATTGAGATGAGAAAAGTGAAATATGACTCTTGAAAAAAAAAAAAAACTGGAGTGTCTGGAACTGACACTCCTGGAAGCAGCACACCTTCTCTCAGTATTTCATATCAGCATGCTCTTTGTTGCTCCCATCCTTTTATATGGTCCATGATTTTCCAGGAATTACTAATAGATGACAAAATACACCAATCAGCTGTAACATTATAACCATTCACCTAATATTGAGTAGTTCCCCATGCGACCCATTGCAGCCTGCAATCCACAAGATCTCTTATGTACTGTATGCTGTGCTATTTGGCACCAAGCTGTCAGTAGCAGATCCTGTCGTTGTGAGGTGTGACCTTAATGGATCAGGCAAATGTGGACAGAAAAAGATTTACTGACAGTGAAAACGTGGGGGCTGCGTGAGCATTTGACAATATCTAAGAAGGACATTGAACAGATTTTTATTTGATTGTTTATGATGAAACAGACAAAAGTGCTTTTATTAAAATACACAGTAGATGAAAAGATCTAAAGCTAGACAGAGCGATACAGACTATTTATCTTTAGATAAGGGTTGAAAGACATATATACATTCAATAGTTTGTATTGTCTACATAAACAAAACCCTACAAACAAGTAAGGTTGCGTTCATTCACATAATATCAAGTGAAATAAAAAAGTTACATGACATTTTGTGGCTCATCAGTCGCAACATGGTCGTCATGTATTATTTAAGTAAACGTTTTTGGTCTTGCTTCTTTCACACAAGGACCAAAAAACAAGTATTGTGTCAAACGCCTCCATATGGGTTAGGGTTAGGGTTAGGGTTACCAGCTGATCAGCACATAAGCTTAAGTTTTGCGCCAGATGCCCTTCCTATTGGCTGGGAATCGAACCTTGGCCTTCCGCATGGCAGATTAGTGCTTTTTTAAGATTGAAGATAATTTATTGTCAATTTTATTTCATGAGCTCACAAACCCCATTCCTCTTGTCCCTTAAAATGTATGCACACAAACAGCAGATGAAATCAATTGCACGCAAGACATTTTACTCTACATACTATGGAACCATCATTTACTCATCACATTTACTGAAAACATTTTTGATCAAATCCCTTTTTTTTTTTTTTACAATGTCATATCAATGGACTGTAGCTTTTGTGGTTTGATTTGAATAAAACGTTTGCATTTCATCTGCAAACAATGACAGGTGTGTACATTTACATTATATCCGTCTGTTCTGGCAGCCATAGGAATAATAATGTTTTTTGTGAAAAATAAATTGTCGAACTACACAGAACTGCATTTGATTATGAAAATCGATTTCTCAGAGCAAAACGAAATATAACACGCACAAATGCACAGTAATGTTCTTTAGATGAGTTATTAAAAAAAATGTATTGCAAGTGGAATTTACATCATTTTGATATGGGAAGTGCACTCCTTGCATACCCTTTTTTAATGTAAAATATATAAAATAAATAAATAAATAACCATTAGGATTTACAAATCTTTCTTTCAATGAAAACCTTTAAAGCACAGATCCGTGCCAGCCTCACAGCATAGGTCATGATGATTTAAAAAAAGATATTGTTTACACTGTCATCAAACTGTGTATTTGGGTTTTCGAATACTGTATTCTAGAGATGTGTGTCTGCTGCTAGAACTCTGTGTGGCATTGACCTGCTCTCTGATCTGAGCTGCTGTTAACCTGCGATTTCTGAGGCTGGTGACTCGGATGAACTTATCCTCCGCAGCAGAGGTGACTCTCGGTCTTCCTTTCCTGGGGCGGTCCGCATGTGAGCCGGTTTCTCTGTAGCGCTTGATGGTTTTTGTGACTTCACTTGGGGACGCTTTCAAAATTTTCCCAATTTTTCGGACTGACTGACCTTCATTTCTTAAAGTAATGATGGCCACTCGTTTTTCTTCACTTAGCTGCTTTTTTCTTGCCATAATACAAATTCAACCTCTTTGAATGAGAAGGTGTCTCAAAACTTAATCCAAATTATTTTAAAATTACAAGTATTTAATATCTTAAGTTCCCTTTCAAAAGCTACACTCGATGCTGCGTGAAAACGCTATGGGAACATCTCTTTGTTGCCCGGTTGTGAAGCTTGTGCATGTCAAACCCGCCGAATACCTTCGGCTTATAACCTGTGCAGGCATGACGTCACCGAACAAGGTGCACCTGCAGGTTATAAATAGGAGTGAACCGGAAACATCCTCAGATCTTTTTGTCTTCAGGACCGCTTTGTGTTTGCGCGTGCATGCAAGCCGTAACAAAAGCAAAATAAAAAATAACAGCATTAACTCACCGATATGGCAGAGTTGCTTAAGAGATGCGTGCCTCCGTGTGATAGATCTCTTTCGGAGGGCGATCTTCACGAGTTTTGTCTCGAGTGCTTGGGGGAAGAACACGCTCGCCTCGGGCTTCAGGGAGAATGTGAGTACTGTGATCTTCTCCCTATTAAGGTGCTTCGCGCGCGGCTTGCTTCCTTTAAAGAGAAACCGCGAGCCGCGGCGCATTCCTGGGGCTCGCGTGCCGATCTGGCAGACGCGCACGAGACGGAATTCCCCCTTTCTCTCGCGCTCTCTCCGGATCAGGAAGTTTTAGCTTCCACTTCGCAAGCGCGCTCCGGCGCTTCTTGTGAAGGAGCGGAAGAATCTTCCTCTCTCGCTTCCATGGAAGTAGCCTCCTCACAACGCTCCTCCAGTGCTCACGGAGCTTATGAGGATTTATTAGAGGTTATAACGCGTGCGGTCGAGCGATTGCATATCGACTGGCCGCAGCAGCGAGATTCCCCTAAGCGTTCGAGATTAGACGACAGGTTTCTGTCGGGTGGCCGGGGGGAGGAGCCTCAACGTCTCTCTCTCCCCTTCTTTGGTGACCTCCATGATGAATTAACCCTTTCATGGAGCAAGCCGTATTCATCGCGTGTTTTTGTGCCATCGACTTCGACTTATTCGAATATCGTTGATGCGAAAGCACGCGGTTATATGATGATGCCCCAGATAGAAGAGACGCTTGCGGGCTATCTCTCTCCTGGGACATCATCCTCCCTGAAAAAGCCTACCCTCCCCTCCAAGCCGTGCAGAGTGACATCTGCTTTGGTGGGCAAAGCTTTTCAGGCAGCAGGACAGGCTGGCGCTTCACTGCACACCATGGCGGTTTTGCAGGCTTACCAGGCTGACCTGCTGAAGGACCTGAGCACCGGCGGGGTTATTGATGACAAGGCGTTCGCAGAGCTGCGCCGAGCCACAGACCTGTCTCTCCGTGCAACCAAGCAGACGGCCCGTGCTGTGGGCCGTTCTATGGCTGCCATGGTATCCACGGAGAGGCATCTGTGGCTGAACCTCTCGGGCATCAAGGATAAGGATCGTGCTGTCCTCCTTGATGCCCCCGTCTCGCCTTCCGGCCTTTTCGGCGACGCTGTTAATTCCGTCGCCACTAGGTTTCGGGAGGCGAAGCTATATGAACAGGCTTTTGGGAGGTTCCTTCCCCGCCGTGCTCAAGAACCGGGACCGTCGGCCACCCGGCCCCGGCCAGGTCTGGCCCCTATAAGACGTGAGGTCCAGAAGGAGAGCGTGACCAGCCGCACACCCCCTCGTAAAGACTGGGGTGGGGCTCGCCGCCCTTCCCAGAAATCTGCCTCAAAAAGACCAGATCTGAGGAGCTTCCTCTCTTCGAAGAAGAGGCCCTGAGGTTCGTGCGCCTGGGGCTGTGGGGGTGCCCCCCCCCCAGGGAGGGGCGCCTGGATCTTCATCACAAAGCAGGGCCTCCTCCCTGGCACTCCCTGGAGGCTGGTGTTCAATCCCCGCCACCACTGGTGTTTCGGGGAGCGCCGGTCTCCAACGAAGAGTTGGGTGTTTGGGTATCTCCTGCCATACTTCAGGATACCCAACACCTAACACCCCCCCATCCAGCCGAAGTGTCAAAGCTCGTGCCCCTTTCGGAGAAGCTGGCAGCGTGGAAACTACTGCCAGGCATATCTCCTTGGGTAGAAAAGACTGTAGGCACAGGCTACAGGATTCAGTTTGCACATCGTCCTCCGCGTTTCAACGGCGTGGTCTCCACTTCCGTGAAACCGGACCGAGCACATCTGCTGGCCCAGGAGTTAAAGACTCTGCTGGGCAAAGGGGCCATAGAACATGTTCCCCTTCCAGACAGAGAGTCAGGCTACTACAGTCGGTACTTTTTGGTGCCCAAGAGAGGGGGGGGGGTAGCGTCCGATCTTGGATCTTCGCGGCTTGAACCGCTATCTCAGGAAATCCAGATTCAAAATGTTGACTGTCAAAATGATTGTTTCTCAAATTCAACTAGAGGATTGGTTTGTGACAATCGATCTCAAGGACGCATATTTCCATATAGAAATATTGCCACAGCACAGGAAGTTCCTGAGGTTCGCCTTTGGGGGCGAGGCTTACCAGTTTCGGGTCCTTCCATTTGGCCTAGCTCTGTCACCCCGCACATATACAAAATGCATCCGTATTTTGAATTACATAGACGACTGGCTGATTCTGGCCCGGTCTCAGGAGCTAGCGCTTCGACATCGGGATGTCGTCCTAGCCCATCTTCATTCTTTAGGATTGAGACTCAACGCCACGAAAAGCGTTCTCCTTCCTGTTCAGAGGACAACTTATTTGGGTGTCACATGGGATTCGGTCACGATGCGGGCACAGTTGTCTCCTGCTCGTGTCGAATCCATTCTCAACACCCTGAAGGAAATCAAGCTAGGCCAGAAGGTCACTGTTCATCACTTTCAGAAATCTTTAGGCCTCATGGCGGCTGCGTCCACGGTGATACCTTTGGGCCTTCTGCACATGAGAGCGTTTCAGCTGTGGCTAAGAGCCAGGGGGTTTCATTCAAGGGCCAACCCCCAGAGGCTAATAAGGGTTACGCGCCTGGGGCTTCGTACCCTTTCTATGTGGTTCAGACCCCGGTTTCTGACTTTGGGTCCCACTCTAGGTCCGTCTTGTCGTCGCAAGATGCTAACGACAGACGCTTCCCTCATGGGCTGGGGTGCGGTCTTGGATGGCCGTCCAGCACAAGGGAGCTGGAGAGGTCATCTTCTCGCGTGGCACATCAATTGCCTCGAAATGATGGCTCTGTTTCTGGCCCTGAAACACTTCCTCCAGCAGTTGAGAGGCTACCATGTCCTAGTGCGGGTGGACAGCACTGCGGTAGTCTCGTACATAAATCACCAGGGTGGACTGCGCTCGCGCCGCTTGAACAAGCTAGCGCACCAGGTTCTGCTTTGGGCACAGGACAAGTTCCTGTCCCTCAGGGCGATTTACATTCCAGGGCACATGAATGTAGGAGCAGACTTGCTATCCAGACAAGCTGTAGAACAGGGGGAATGGAAGCTCCACCCCGAAATAGTCAGTCAAATCTGGGAAAGATTTTACGTAGCAGAGGTGGACCTCTTTGCCTCACAAGAGACAGCACAATGCCCCCTTTACTACTCTCTGACTCCTCCAGCTCCCCTGGGTCTGGACGCAATGGCCCACACGTGGCCCAGGTTACGCCTTTATGCGTTTCCGCCTATAGTTCCGTCAACAAGGGTTGCGCCTCTTATTGATAGCGCCCCATTGGCCGACCAGAGTGTGGTTCTCGGATCTAATATCTCTCCTCGACGGCTCACCCTGGGTGATTCCAGTGAGGAGGGATCTTCTGTCTCAGGCGCAGGGGACAATACTTCATCCCCGGCCCGAGCTCTGGAACCTTCACGTTTGGCCCCTGAACGGGACCAACTGAGACAGGCTGGGCTTTCAGCCAGCGTAATTGAAACCATTTTAAGTGCCAGGGCTCCCTCCACTAGGAGAACTTATGCCCTCAAATGGAGTGTGTTTGAAAATTGGTGCATGACAAGACACATAGACCCAGTTCACTGCCAGATTGTTTCAGTGCTGGAGTTTCTGCAAGAAAAGTTGTCCTCGGGCTTATGCCCTAGTACGCTCAGAACGTATGTAGCCGCTATTTTCGGCCTGTCACGCTCTGAACGACGGGGTTTCTGTGGGCAAGCACCATTTAGTTGCCCGTTTTATTCGTGGAGCTAAACGGTTGAAGCCGCCCACTAGAGCGACGGTCCCTTCGTGGGACTTAACTATCGTACTCGAAGGCCTGGCTGACACCCCGTTCGAACCACTAGAGTCAGCGCCTGTCAAGCTTCTGTCTCTTAAGATGGTTTTTCTGATGGCTATTACTTCTTTGAAGAGGATTGGGGATCTGCAGGCTCTGTCAGTCTCCCCATCCTGCCTAGACTTTGCCCCTGGGCAAGTCAAAGCTATTCTGCATCCTCACCCGAACTATCTTCCCAAGGTTCCATTCTCAATCATGCACCCAGTTGTTCTCGAAGCCTTCTGTCCTCCGCCTTTCACAGCTCCGGAGCAGGAAAGACTTCACTTACTGTGTCCAGTACGTGCTCTTCGGATCTACGTCCACCGCACTAGCCAGTGGCGTAAATCAGAGCAACTCTTTATTTGCCATGGGGGTCGCAACCGGGGGGCGGCTGCCACTAGACAGACTCTGTCACACTGGGTGAGAGATGCCATTGCCCTAGCCTATGAGGCGCGTGGTCACACTTCGCCTCTGGGAATCAGGGCTCATTCAACCAGGGGGATTGCCTCATCGATTGCCTTGGCAAGAGGCGTACCCCTGCAGCAGGTGTGTGATGCGGCAGGGCTGGTCCTCTCCACACACGTTTGTTAGATTTTATAGTCTGGATGTCAATGCTACTCCAGGTTCGCGGATCCTTGAGTCAGCATCCCAGAGCTAGGTCTGAGACCTCCTCGGCTTGTGCGCACACGCTACACAACGTGGGGGTCCAGACACTTGCAGTGCGGCGGCGTTGGTATTCTCGTTCCCATAGCGTTTTCACGCAGCATCGAGTGTAGCTTTTGAAAGGGAACGTCTCGGGTTACTTGGCTGTAACCCTGTTCCCTGATAAAGCGGGAACGAGATGCTGCGCTCCGATGCCGCACTGCTGGCGTGCCTGGACGTCCTTCAGACAAAATTGACCTGAGGATGTTTCCGGTTCACTCCTATTTATAACCTGCAGGTGCACCTTGTTCGGTGACGTCATGCCTGCACAGGTTATAAGCCAAAGGTATTCGGCGGGTTTGACATGCACAAGCTTCACAACCGGGCAACAAAGAGATGTTCCCGTAACGTTTTCACGCAGCATCTCGTTCCCGCTTTATCAGGGAACAGGGTTACAGCCAAGTAACCCGAGACGATTTTGTTAAGGAGTATATATACAATGAAACCTTGGTAACGCGGTTTGCGAGCAAAAATGTTAAATAAATTTTGACTTGAAAAACAAGCAAGTCTTGGTTTACGTGTCATGTATCACGCATGCGTTTCTTGTTTTGATGCCGAGCGTCACGTGATCACACCTGAGCCAATAGTTTTTGTGGGTAATCGTCTCCCCTGCTTGGTCTTAGTGCGCGTCTCTCACTGGTACAATCAGCATGTGTGCACACGTGTACTGTTTACTATAACACTGTGACCACATTGTGTGGTGTGTGCGTAAAACATCTTTTATTTTGTTTGTATGTGTGTGTGAGTGAAAGTCATCTGATTAGAGAGGTTAAAGGTCTATTTTTCACTCACACACACACACACACACACACACACACACACACACACACACACATACACACACACACACACACACACACACACACACACACACACACACAAACTCTAATCAGAAACAATGCTCTGTCGCGCTCCTTTTCAAAGAAGGTTAATTTGTTTTATTTTTACTTTGCAGCAGTGATTCTGTTAGTCTGTGCTCATTCGAGTGTCATTAGCGATGTTCCATGTTAAATTCCCCGATAAAACAGTGTTTCCGTTAATGTGTTTGTGAAACTCAAATAAAAGAGGAGAAGAGGGAGAGGGGAGGGTTTTATTCCTCCTCTCCTCTTACTTTAGCCTCATACACAAAAACACACACACACACACACAGCACATGCATGCACAGACACACACACAGCGCATGCGTGCACAAACTCAGTAAAGTAAAGTGTAGGTTAATTTGTTTTATTTTGACTTTATATTTTGTATTACTTATTTGTATGTATCTTTTTTTGGGGGCTATGGTATGAATAATTAGAGTTTGCCTTATACCATATGGGGAAATTTGCTTTGGTTTACGAGTGTTCTGATATACGAATCAGCTTCCTGAACAAATTATGCTTTCAATCCAAGGTTCAACTGTACATGTGTGTTTGTGTGTGTGTGCGTGCGTGAGGATGCCCAACTCTTGCCCAACAAGGGACCGTGGAGGCCAGTGGTGACTATTGAATTTATTTTCATTTGTACGACTGTGGTAGGGCCGCCGATTAACATTCACAAACTCATTCACACACTATGGGCAATTTGGGAACTCCAACTAGTTTAATCTGCATGTCGTTGAACTGTGGGAGGAAAGCAGAGTACCCAGAGGAAACCCCCAGGCATGGTAAGAACATGCAAAATCCTTGCACACGGACCTGAACCCTGAACAGAGAATTGAACCCCGACCCAGGAGGTGCGAGGCCATTGTTGACAATGATCGTTGTTAAAAGTGCTATACAAATAAAGTGAAATAGAATTTAATCCTGTGCATTACATTATGAATGTTAAAATTATCTTACTTACAATAATAATATAGCTGTGACTTCTACTGGAGACTTTTAAAAAAAATTATTTTTATTTTTTATGATGCGACTTCATTAAGCATTTTAACACTATCCAGGTTTCAATAAAATGTTGGAGGGTTTGTAATGCAATTCCAGTGACTGCTTAGTTTGCTTCATTAAGGCCAATAATTTAACAATTGTGAAACTGTGATTGTGATTTTTTTTTTTTTGGCCAAGCAGTCTATAGCTACGACTTTTAATGCACTAATCTGTGCTTACTTTTTGGGACGACTTATAGACTGTTTTTCTTTTTGGTCCTACTGGTGGAATTGTAAAATAAATAGTGTTAAACTCTAGGTAATATCAGATTTCCAAGTAATGAATTCACATGGGTGTATCCCTTCTAAGAGCAATCATCTACAGTACATTCCCTCTTGTTTTGTGCTCCTTTATTTCAACACACTTATGTGCATATACGTTCGTTCATACATTTCAGTCAATTTTAAACTATGTTAAAAAAAAGCTAGAGGTCTAGTGTGAACTGAAAGATAAAAAAAAAAATACAACATGCGAAAGTTAACTATGTTGATTTGCTATATATAGTTTCTATAATGAAATGCATATCCAAGATGTCAAGCAATCAGTACACGCAACACAACTTTGGCAACAACAGAAGAAGAAAAAAAAACAGCGTTTTAACACAAAGCCTGCTGCCAGAAAAGGTTTAAAATCAGTTTTAAAATCTGTTTCTAATGCTAAAGGCAAGTATGAATAATTTCAATAGAAAAAGCACATTTATGTGATGTACAGATGTAAAGAGAATTGTTTAAGTTTGGATTCCAGTTAGGATTAAACACCAAGTTTGCGTAAACTGTACAGGAATATTACAGGCATGGCAAGCTCAGGAATCTTAGGTAGCATCATAATCACTTGGCCTTCAGCACACAGAAATCTCATGTAGTCCTCTGGTGCTACAAATGGATAGATAAAGCAATATCCTCTGGGGAGGTAGTACAGCAACAAGACCACCAGGATGCCCAGAATGATCCGGAAGGCTTTTTTCTTGGCTGGGTTGAGGGTTTGGTCGCTATTTCCCGGTCGCCTTGAGGACAGGGCTCTCAATGTAATGACGTTAAATAATATACTGGCAGGGAAAGTGAGGAAAAACACGCCCAAGAAGATATTTTTATAAAAGTCACTTTCGTTAAAGATAAGGGCTGCGTTTAGGACCAATGTACCGATCCAGACGAGTGTGATGATGAGCCACACCCAGTGGAGCCAGGTTTTGGTGGCCATGTAGGTGAATGGATGGACGATGGCCAAGTGAAAGATCACACAGATACCGAGTAAGAAGATTGGCCTTGCTGTATAGCTTGGGCTGTAGAAAACCGTGTAAAGGTTTGAGTAAAAGTCACAGACCTTAACAGAACTCAGAAAAAGCAGCAACTCTGAGATACAGAGGCACACGTTAGCAAAGTTGATTTGCAGGAGAAAGACTTCAGCCATGGACAAAATCCTTGTTTTATATGCTTTGCTCAGAAGTATCACAATGATGGTAACGGTGGTCGGAAAACCGAAGAAAAGAAGAATATCACTCAGCACTGAATAAATTGTATTGAAAGGCTCATCATTGCAGGACCCGAGAGTCCAATTTCGCTGTAGGTTTAGTGTGAGATTGTCCATGTTGAAGTTCATTCTTTTTGAATCTTTGTAGTCCGTTGTTTTACTCAAAGACCCTTACTCTCCAAAAACCTACAGGATGTGACCAGACAAACTTGATACAGAATGTTACCTTTTTTATGGCCCCTCAAAACCCCACCTCTCTTCTCTGTAGTGATATAGATGCAAAAACAGCAATCTGAAAGAATTTGTTTTAAACCATCATCAATTACTGTTGACCAAATTGCTGTTTTTCCCTTCTCTTCTGGCGCACATCATAGACCCGCAGGTTGATTTATTTGAATAAACATATAGCGCTAAAGTAGCATGGCTAGGCTTTGGTTTTCATGCGCAAATAAGGACAATTTACATAATGTCCACCTGTTCTGTAAGCCATGTGTGTGATCATGTTCTCTTCTGGTTAAACTGCAGCAGGTTCTCAGATTGTTTGATTTGAGCAGGAAAAGGATTTAGCCTAATTTAATGTAAATGGAAAATGTATTGGAGTCAAAACATGGTATTGGTGCTAAAACGTGGCATTTTTCATAATACTTAATGCTTCTTAGCTCCCGATCCATGCTTCATTTTCTTTCGTCAATATTCATTATTCACACCCTTTATAATTTTATTGCACATTTGCTAAATACAATTTGATGCCCTTTTATGTCTGTAGTGTCCATAACTTTGAAAAATGTCAATCTTAACTGTCATTCAGGTGAAAGTCTGCCAATTTACATTTCACATGAAAAGACATAAATCTAAAGAAGTGTATTGTTCTAAAATTAAAAATGTTTAAATATTGCACCATAAATTTAACATGGTTACGGACACTACAGATTTTTCGCTTTTTAAACCAAAAAACATCGCTTTTTATTTTAAGCACCAAATTTTACAGGCCATAAAGCTTCTAGATGCTTATCCTGATTTTAGTATCAATACTTATAAAGGAACATGTATTAAAAGACTTGCATTTAAAATAATTATTGTTTGAAGAGACAGTGTAATGCTGAAAATAGCCTTTTTGGGGGCAAATAAAAAATCATCTATTCAAAATGAAATTTTTTAAGGGAAGCGAGATTGGTCACTTCCATGTTGCATAACCTTCAGAAGTAGCTTCTTTAGCTCATACATTTTCTGTATTATATTTCTGTATTATATTTCTGTAGTGTCCGTACCCATGTCAAATTAATGTTGCAATATCTTAACAATTTTGCATTTTAAGATAATACACTTTATGATCTTTCATGTGAAGCTTCGCACATGACACCGAGTAGGTGAGACAATTTTTAACACCAATATCATGTTTTCGCCAAGAGAGTCCTTTAGAACTGACAGCAAAAACAACTGGTATGTGTTGGTGAAGAGGATTTTGCGTGATGAGAAGTTAGTTGTTTCATATTCACGTTTCAGAAGTTGCAGTGACCGTGGTTGAAAAAACAGTATTACTCATCACAAAATAAATGATGTCTAAAGGGTCACTGCAGGAAATCCTGAATTCTTGCCAATTTAGAGTATTGCTTCTCATGTTAATGATCTTTGGCTTGATCGATTTGAATGTATATAAACATATTCTGTAAAAACTGTCATGGTTAGGATTTGTATTTCATGTGCAACATTTACATGATGTCCATCTGTTCTGTCAGCCATGCGCATTATGTTATGTTTATTTGAGGTTTATGTATTCGAGGTTCTCACATTACATAGTGCTTCATTTGATTACGGGAAGGAAATGACATCTGCACAATGTTATTTAAATGAAGTGTTTTTAAACCAGTGTGATGCAACTATAATGTTAAAACATAACAAAACATGTTATACATTATACAATGCAAAAAGTAGGCAAACCTCCTATCATTTCGTAATGATAAAACTATTTTACCACGTTAGGATGTGCAGATCTTATTATTATTATTATTATTATTATTATTATTATTATTATTATTATTATTATTACATTTTCTTGTAACCTTCAACCCTGGGTTGGTAATTGTGTCTGAATTCTCTGACAGTCTCCCTAAAACAATAAATGTTTTAAAATTCCTCTTCTCTGTTCTGTAAAAAAACAAAAACAAAAAAAAAACTTCTACCTAAAAAAGAAGAGCCTAATGTTATATCCTTGTTAGTCACACTATCACAGTAGTTTAAAAATCTAAATGGTCTAAAATTCAATTACATTTCAATTATTTTGTGCTTTTAACAATGGTCATTGTCACAAAGCAGCATTACAGAAATAAATTACATTTATGGAAATAAATTACAACATGTACTGTATGTTGGCAAGGTACTGTATAACTCCCTGAGACAACGATAAGAAGAAACCTTGAGAAGAACCAGACTCATTTGGGATTCTCATTTTGGTGATATCAACTGGTCTGACCACAAACAGTTCCTGATGTATCAGTGTGCTGTGAGGTGGAAAGTTCAGTATTACAGAAACTGTTTTTTTTTTTTAGTTAATACATAATCAATACTCTTTTTTTTTTGAGAGAGAGAGAAAGGACAGAGTAAACAACTTTTGATGGAAATTTCAGCTGCCAAGAAACTCCTCATTTGATTTACCCTGCCCAACAACAACAACAACAACAACAACAACAACAACAACAACCTAAATGTCACCGCCTGGATTTGACTATAAGCAAATAGGTCAGAGCCTTAAACTGGGTTATTGCTGCAGTGATCAATATGGTTCATGGTTCTGATGCCATGAGTATCTTCTCATTTCTAAAACAACCATGTCAGGAGACATATCCTGTGGTCGTGGCAAGGACATTTCATTTTCAGAAGGGTCAAATTATTGTCCTGCATCAAGTAAAGGGAAAATACTGAAACTGCAAAAATTGGGTTAAGAACTGTAAAATGCATTATTTAAACATCTAAGGGGTAGTAATGACCCATCATGCTTATAAGGAAGAAATGTGGTAGGGAAAACATACTGGATCAGCTAGATCACTTATAATGATATATGAATACGAGATATGAATGCTTAGTGGAGTCAAAACGTAAAACAAAAAAAAGTAGGCAGTGTAAAGACAACTTAAGGGATTGGGACTAAACAGCTGTGTAGCCTTAAGAAAAAGACTTAATAGTGATGATAATCGGGAAATCGGCTTTTAGATAAGATATGGCCTGTTGGTGATGGAAAAACGTAAAATAATCTGATGAGGCCAGATTGACCTGTTCCAGATTGATGTGCAAATCAGGGTAACAAAAGAGAAGGAGATGAAGTGATACATCCATCATACCTAGCGCCTACAAAACATGCCTCTGGGGGCAGTTTGCTTTAATTAATTAGGTCTACGTTCAGCAATGCTATGCATCCAAAAAATGCGGTCAGCTGACTACCTGAATGTACTGAACGACCAGTTTTTTCATCAATCAGCTCTTTTCGTCCCTGATCGCACATGCATATTCCAAGATGACAAGGCCAGGATTCATCAGGCTCAAATTGTGAAAGAGTAATTCAGAGTGCATAAGACATCGTATACACTCATGGATCGGCCACCACAGAGTCCAGACCTTAACCTATTGAGAACCCTTTTTACACAGTGGTCTGTCTCTCCCATCATCAATACACGATCTTGGAGAGAATTTATTGTGACTCTTGGTGGAATTAAACTTTTACGGCATTGCATACAGTAAGCTTATCAAAATGATGCAAAGGCTGCAATTCAAGCAAAAGGTGAACAATGTCCTATAAATTAATGTCCTATAATTCTGTGCTTGTTCTTTGGTAATTATAAAACATGTGATCAAAGTACACTGCTCTGCCAAAAATAATACTAATATTGTGCAGGAACTGACAGTCCAATTTTGCTGTTGACCATTCAATCTCTTATTTAATTCCACGTTGCCCTTTCTTATTTCACAGACTGTTTGGTCTTCATTTCGACAGCACATGTGACCAAAAAGGCTGGGTGCTCCAGTATTTCAGGATCCCATCAGCGGATATTAGCGACCATTTTCTCCTTCTTCTCTGTGGTCCATTAATGGTGTGCTGTTTGATTGATTGAAGAAAACCAACTGTATTATTTTCAGGGTTAGGATTTAGTTTTCACGTGCAAGCAAGAAACGATAACAGTAGAACACATTTCAATGGTGTCCTTTTGTTCCTTCAGTAATAGAAATGATGTATGTTTTCCTCAGAGTTATTCGTAGTGGATTCTCAATCATGTTTGATTATGGCAGTGTATTACTGCTCGGTAAAGAGAAACGTGATCCCCCACTGTAATGTTTTTCATATGTCACTGCCTTCACCACTTTTGTTCCAAAATCATTAAGCACTTTTAAAGGTTTGCTTCTATTCCTTATTTTCTTTTCTTTTCTCTTATTTTATCTAGTTTGTAAAAAAAAAGAAAAAAAAAAAAGGTTTTTATTACAATTTACTCCGGTGGCACCGAGGCTTAATGGTCAGCACAAATGCCTTGCACCTCCAGGGTCCAGGTTTAATTTTTCTTTGCATGTTCTCCATGTGCTTGGTGGGTTTCCTCCGAGTACTCTGGTTTCCTCCAACAGTAAAAAAAAAAAAAAAAAAACTCTGATTAGGATTGCAAACATATTTAAGTGCTTTTTTTTTTTTTAAAGTCACTGAGCTTGTTATAAATTATAATGAATTTCAACACTGATGAAACTTTTGCACTTGATAATGAGAATTTTTTTTTGTTTGTTTGTTGTAAAAAAACACACTGTACAATGTTAATTGTATGATTTATAGCAGATACATGTCTACCTTCGGGTGCTTAGTTTGAACTAAATGTCAGGACAAATACTGTAACATACTGTAGAATGGAGTGATGCTACAAGATTGGGACCTACTACAGGAGTCAAGAAAGGAAATGTCAGGAGCGCGCAGTGAAGCTTGTAGAAGTTTGACATGATGTTCACAACTGAGATGTTGAACAACACATGAAGCCTAGTTTTTAATTTTATAAATGATAGTAGCTGCATTCATGACCAAGGCCTTTTTTCTTTAAAACCATGGTTTTCTCCAGTGATCTTTCTAAAAAAATATATATATTTGCTTAGTACATAACATTTCCATGTTCATGTGCTGGTTGTTTTCCCATTGATTCCTAATTGATGTGTTTTTTTTTTATTTTTTATTATATAGTTTATTGAAACCTACTACGGCATAACAATAGGATACAAACTTTAAGTTTATTATTGAAGGTTATTACTTTATTACTTCTAACTATAAATAAAAGGAGAAAAATTCATTCATTAATACAGTAGATTTATTTTCTCTACAGATTATCCTGTACAGGATCACAGGAAGCCTGAATCCCATTCCAGGAGACTTCGGGCATGAGATGGGTACACCCAACCAAACACACACACACACACACACACACACACACACACACACATTTATTCACACACTACAGGCATGTCTTTGAACTGTTGGAGAAAACCCACTAAGCACAAAATGGATAATATGGATCACAAATAATAAGGCAGAATATGAAATATGAACTCACAAACAAGATCACGTAAAGCTGTAGACCTAGGGTTGCGAATCAGCATTAATAATTCACAGCGCTTATTATTTTGTTTACATTTTGAACTTTGAACTTGAGCGACAACATACATTTTTTCCCCATTTTTTCATAGAGGATCTGTCCTGCTAATTAAATCCTGCTAAATTAAATGTAGTGGTCTAATACATTCTGATGAGCTTTCTGTGCTTATATTGCCTTTAGCAAACATGCAATATACAGTATAATAATCTAATATAACATGTCGACGTAATGACTACTAATGCTACCACAATATACTTTTGCATAACTAGGCATGACTAAATATCTAATTCAACTAAACTGTACAGGAATATTCCAGGCATGCAAAACTCTGAAAACATAGACAGTGTCATTACACGGATGCCCACAGTACACATAAACCGTTCATCATCCTCTGGTGCTATGAAAGCGTAGATGTATATGTACAACGGGGGGCACATAGTACAGCAGCAAGACCATCAGGATGCTCAGAATGATCCGGAAGGCTTTTTTTTTTTTTGACTGGGTTGATGGTTGTCCCACTGTTTCCTGGTCCACTTGAAGACAGTGCCTTGAGCGTGGCAGTGTTGAAGAACATGATGGGAAGGATTGCGGTGTAGAACAAGGCTATGAAAATGGGTTGTTTAATGTCAATTTTCTGCATTATAATGATTCCTTATATAGCCGAGGCGTAGAGCCAGCCGAGTGTGGTGACCAGCCACTCCCAAATGGCGCAAAGGTTTGGTGGTCATGTAGGTCACCGGGTGAACGATGGCCAAGTAGAAGATCCCACAGAGGGTGAGTAGGAAGATGGGCCTCGCCGTTACACTCGGTAGGAAGAACAGCATGTAATGGTCCACATGGTGAGGAATGATGTCCAACAGATTCAGAAAACACAATAATACATAGATGGACAGGCACATGTTAGTGAAGTTGATTTGTAGGAGAATGACCTCAGCTGGTGAGAAGCTCTTTGCTTTATAGGTCCTGTTTAGGAGTAGTAAAATAACAGCAATGGTGGTGGTAAAACTGAAGACAAGTGGGAGAATATATGCATGACGAAAAAAAATGTCAGCGAAAACCTCGTCGCAGGAAGAGACGGTCAGGTTTTGCTGTTGATTTAGCAACAATTTGTCCATTTTTATATCTTTAACGTTTGACGAAACCTTTTGAGATCACATGAGTGCAAACCTTTTATTTCATGACCCAAACAAAAGCCTGCCCCTTTTGTGCATTAAACTAAAGATGAAAGCCAGTTGTATTAACATCAGTGGTTTTCTCTTCTCCACCACTGTGGCATTCGGCTTTACCCATTTGAATAATATTAATAAGTTGATGCCCGAGTTGCTGGGCCCCCGACTTCACACAAGATTTTGCTGCATATCCCATACACACTTTGCAGGTATACATACAGAATATAGTACACATTTGGATCTCACTGAGCTGAACAGCTTTTGCTATGCATTGACAGGAGCTCAACTCAACAGGAAGTCAGTTAATTTTGGGTTGTTTGCAAAACACACCGAATTTTGATATACTCCTCCTAGGGGATTCTTACAGTCGTCAGCAAACCAGATGTAAATAATCTCAAGACATTTTGGGCACTAAATTGCGAAGGGATTTTTTTCCCTGAGTGACATCATTCCCCTGTATCCAGGGCTTATTGGATATCTGAACATAAAATTCAGCAAATTCTAAAATTATGTTTTTAAAAGGGCACACAAACCTCTAATGGTATTGGTATGTCCTCTTTAAATGCATGTAGCCTCTGTACCCACCCATCTTTCTGGTGCATCTGGGTGGCGATGGGACATGTGCTTGGGCCTGATCATTATTGCTTGCAGCTAATATTATTATTAGTAGTAGTAGTAGTGGTAGTAATGGTGTGGTTATTATTATTATTATTATTACCTTTGCTTTCTGCTTTCCTTCTTTACCTGTACTTTCCATCACTAGTGTCAGTTTGTGTTTGACTGCACTTAAATGTGTGTGTATTCATTATCTATTTATTTCTGTTGTTATTTTGATGCTGAGCTTTGGCGAGTGTACAAACAAGTATATATATATATATATATGTGTACTGTATTTTATATATAAAGAAAAATAATAATACATATATGATGATTAAACTACAAAATGGTAATTATTCCCCCTTTTGTCCAATGACCATATCTTCAGAATCTCACTCTCAGTTGGCAGCTTGTGCAGTGGCCCGAGGTGAGGGCATGTAAAAATGTAAAATACCAGAACTGAGAGCTAGTACCATATGACCTTTCACATTCATGAGCAGTGTGCAAATGTGTGAGCAGTGTGCGCATGTAAAACGTAGTACTGAAGATTGTCAATAAATATTACTGAAACACTATGGACATTTTAAATAACTTTTTTTTAATAGACTTACGATAACTTACAATATAAATAGTGACCTGAATCCTAACACATGGCTTGAAGAAAATGATATTGACATAAGTGCCTTGAATTTTAATTCAGGACCTGCTTGTTTGCATTTCTACATTTAACTATAAAACATTTCTATGTTTCTACAGCTAAATACAGTCCAAATGCCTCTTCTTTCTACTTTTTTAAATATCTGGTTTGCAATTTAGAGTATGAAAGCTTTTGTTCCCCCTGACTCCCATTAACTCTTAGTAGGACTGCCAATAGCCAATAACTTGAGACTCATTTCAAATATGTTGTGTGTAACGGGTGATTTAGCCCGTTGTGTAGGGGGGAATGAATTACTGCTGCCTTGGTAGTTTGAACAACGAAAGGAGCTTGGTCCCCGTTCTCAAATCTTTTTAGTCTCTTTACACACTAATGTGTACATGTGGTTTCTTACCTTATTGTGTTGGAACACTACGGACTGGTAAGGGTAGGCTTCAGGTGTGATAGTACTACACGGTGGCTCCCCGAAGTGAAATTGCATATGAGAGTATAGATTAATATGTTCCTCCCTCTCCGAATAGAATAAAGTAAGTGAGACTCCCCTACAACCCTGACAGCTTTCAACAACAACAAAAAAAAAAATAGTACAGCAGGTCAAGGCAAAAGAAATTAAACAGAATTTATTATTTCCTTTTCATTCTATATTATAACTATTATTACTAATGTTATATTAATAATATAATATGTAATATATAATCAATATAACTATTGTTAGTAGTTTTGATTCATTGTGCAATTAATGAAATAAAATAATTTACATTTGTTCCACCTTGTAAATTCTCAGAATCACCTTCATTACAACAAAACAAAATACTTTTCACATGTCATATGACCAAACTTATCTGACTTCAGATTGAAACAGTTTACAATTCTGTCAATTTTGAAAGATAACAAATTATCACAGTTTCAAATGCCCACTTTCGAACAATTACATTGAAAGAATAAAACAACAAACTATGAAATTAACCACGTCTACATGGAACGTCCTTTCAAACGGGTTACTCACAGTTCTGCCGTCCACTTGAGTTACCGCAGTTCCCTGTTTATCAGTTGAATGAAAAAAAATGAAGGAACTGAGAAAAAAATATCAGTCATCAGAACGAAAAATTAGGGGGGGCGCTGTCTCGACGTGGGGTGTGTTGAAATTAACAGAAGATCTCCTTAGCTGAAGCGGTTAGCGTCCAAGATTCCACACAACTTTTGCAACTACATCTCACAAACCAGATGTCTCAACAGTAATACAACTGGAGATAAATTCACTGGAGATGTCACTTGGATGGCAGGGCAAAAAAAAAACAATCTTCAAAATGGGGTTTTTTACGCTTTACGTCCCAGCGTCCTGCAGGGGCCGCACTCTCACTCACTCTGACACGGACGGGGAATCGAATTCTCGAGCACAGTCCTACGGGAGTCCTAACTCTCAGCGCAGCTTTTTAATCGGAAACCGAGAGATGCAAAATGCAGGATAAAACTTAACCAGTCTTTCAGAAAACAACAAATCACGTGGAATTCACTCTTTTAGCGTACTCACAACTTCCGTGACTGACACGCTAGCTCACCATGCGATTCTAACAGCTTGTACATCCCAGGAACAAACCGAAACTTAAAAAAACTTGTTCCTCTATTGTAGAAAACGCGAGTTACTCTCCACACTTCACTTAGTACTGCTGTTGCTTAAGACTCGATAATCTTTGGTTGAAGCAACTTTGTCGAGCAAACTTGATGAAAACAGCACAACACACTTCTTTTCGCGTCACTCTCATGCAACGCACACACATACCACACGCTTCTCTCTCGTCTTCTCCGCTGTACTTCCGGGATGCGGAATCATCCGGCAAAATAAAAGCATCCCAAAAATGGACACTTCTATATATCACTATATAGTCATTTCTGTACCTCACAGGTAAGATATCCCTGCTTTGCCTTTGAGAACGTCTGAGCTCAGGGACACCTTCTTCCTCAACTTCTGAAACATCAGCATCATCTGACTCATCTAGTACCCTCAAGTCTGATTCTACTAAAACATTCTGACAATCATTATTGTCACCCTGTCCTACTGCTCCTGATTCCCCTTGACCCACCCCTGTGCATGCATGGAAAGTGGGGTGTTGTGAAGTTTCAGGAAAGCAGGCAATGTCTGGCATGTCTGTGTCTGTTTCGCCCCTCTAACTGCGCCAATAGGCATGATGTGTAACGGGTGATGGGAATGAACAATGCCGAAGCTGATCCCGGTGTACTACCTTCATAGGACCACCCTTCTCTGGCTTAATGGTAAACACTGGTATGTCTGTATGATTCTGCTCATCAATATTGTCACTATGTATGGTATGTCTTCCCATTTATCTTGAATTTTGTTTCTACTATGGTGTCTGTGATTGCGCAGTAATACCTGATCTCCAGGCCTCACAAGAGCTCCAAATTACCTTCGGTCATAAATCCTCTTACTCTTTCTGGAAGCCTCTTGAGATGCGGCATTTGCAATCTCTACAGCTCTCTTTAACCTTGCATGATGACCTTTTACCCAGCCGTCCAGGTTATCGACCTCATCTCCTTCTAGGTCCCTTTCCCCATGAATATCCATTGGTAAGCGTGCATCCCTTCCAAATATTAAATAAAATGGGGAGTAACCAGTGGAGGAATGGACATGACTATTGTAAGCTATTACCAGCTCTGGAAGATGAGTCTTCCAATCCCTCTTCTTCTCGGGTGGCAGGGTTCTTAGCAGGTCATGCATGGTACGGTTGAATCTCTCACATTGAGAATTCCCCTGTGGATGGTACGGACTTGTGCGACTCTTCCCTATACTATAGACCCTGCAAAGTTCTTTAATCACACTAGCTTCAAAGCACCTGCCCTGATCAGAATGCAGGCGAGCCGGACAGCCATAGTAAACGAACCAGTGTTTGAGTAGGGCTTTGGCTGTTGTGTTGGCTGTCTGGTTCTTGGTAGGGACAGCGACTGTGAATCTGGTGAACATATCGGTAAGAACAAGTACATTTTCGTACCTTCCTGAAGACTGCTCAAGCTGGGTATAATCCATGGCTAGGACCTCTAATGGAGCCGAAACATTACTGCATGTCATAGGAGCTCGAAGTCTTGGAAAAACATCTTTGGCCAGTGTACATCTCCTGCATTGCCTTATCCAGCATGAAACATCCGCTGACATGGTAGGCCAGTAATATCTTCGTCTCATTCGAGTCAATGTACTTCTCGCTCCAAAATGACCCCCATGTTCATGTTGTCCTTCATACACTTCCCGTCACAGAGACTCTGGGACAACCATCTGCAAAATCTCTTCTCCATCCCTAGGATCGAGAATACGTCTAAACAGCACTCCCTGATGTAGCTTAAGATGGTCAAATTCTTTTGCAAGCTTTCTCAGTGTTAACTCCATATGACTACAATCTATTCTACTCGGTCTCTTATGCTCAAATACTACATTATAAATGGGGCCAATCCCAGGATCATTTTTCTGCTTCTTTCCTATTTCACTCCAGCTATACCCATTTATGTCTCCCCTTATTAATGCTTGCACTGCCCCTTTACCTTCACGCTCCTCTTGGTCAATCCCTTTTCCTAGCCACAAACATGCTCTCACTTCGTCAGCTCCTAGCCAGATGAAATCCTTCCCATTATTGTCATCCTCTGGTTCTTCCCTGGAGGGAATTCTCGACAGGGCGTCTGCATTCGTGTTGTGTCGACCAGGTTTATAGCATACTTCAAAGTTGTATTCTGCCATCTGTGCTACCTAGCGTTGCTCAACTGCTCCAAGATTGGCTGAGTAAAGATACCGTAGGGGATTATGGTCAGTAATTACAGTAAATTTTGAATACATAAGGTATACTCTACATTTTTCTGTGATCGCCCACTTTAACGCCAGCAGCTCCAACTTAAACGCACTGTAGTTTTTGTCATTTCTCTCCGAACCTCTTAGGCCTCTGCTAGCATATGCCACAACACGCTCAATCCCCTCCTGCTTCTGGCTGAGGACCGCCCCCAGTCCACGATAACTTCCATCTGTTGTAAGTATAAATGGCCTACTGAAGTCAGGGTATGCCAGAATTGGTGGTGACATTAAACACGTTTTCAACTCATCCAATGGGGCCTGACATTCTGGCCTCCAAGTGAACGTTACTGAGGTTTTATTTCTGCCTCCACTCACAAGCGCATGTAGTGGTTTGGCAATCTGAGCAAACCTTGGAACAAACCTTCGATAATAGCTCATAAAACTAGGCACTTGTCTGACCTCTCTCACATTTCTGGGAACTGGCCATGTGGCCAGCGCTTTAACTTTCTCATCATCCACTTTTATGCCTTCTGCAGAGATCCGATGACCTAAAAATTTCACTTCAGAACTTAGAAGAAAGCATTTACTTGGCTTTAACTTCAGACCATGTTGTTTCAGACGGTTAAAGACCAGTTCTAGTCTTTCGCAGTGGCTTTCAAAGTCTCTGGAGAAGATAATGACATCATCCAAATAGACGAGAAGAACGTCAAAGGCCAAATCCCCAAGCACCACACCCATAAGGCGCTAAAAGGTGGCCGGGGCATTGCATAACCCAAAAGGCATCCTGGTCTATTCGAACAGCCCAAATGGGGTAGTGACAGCAGTTTTTTCCCGATCTTTCTCACTCACAGCCACCTGGAAATACCCAGCAGTTAAATCTAGCGTAGAGAATAGTTTGGCATTGCCTAGTGCATCCAAGGACTCATCCACTCGTGGGAGGGGATACGCATCCTTGTATGTCACTTGGTTTAGTTTTTGGAAATCGCAACAAAACGAACCCCCCATCTTTTTTCATAACGATAACTGTAGGCGAGGCCCATGGGCTACTACTCTCTTTGAGAATTCCTTGTGACACTAAGTTCTGGACATGTTTTTTAACCTCTTGAAATATTTAAGGGGGCACTCTGCGATGACGCTGCTTTATCGGTGGTGCGGCCCCAGTAGAGATATCATGCATCACAGCCGTGGTGTAACCATAATCTTGCTCATCTCGGGAGAAGACATCCCTATGCTTTGATAACAATTCAACGAGCTTTTCACGTTGGGCTGGTGTAAGACCTTCCCAGTTAATTTCAACAGGAAATGGAGGCTGTGTAAGTAAATCCTTGTCTGCCTGACACTTGTCTTGCTTTAATCCTTTGACATGAACTATGCCATCACCTTCCTCGAACTCAAGAACATCATGCACAACCACCTCCTTTGGCCTATAAACAGAAGCCACTCTAGCTCTGGGGGCAATCTTAACGGCCCTTTCACTTAAGTTAACCATACGCACAGGGACCTTTCCATGATCTGTGTTAGCAAGGACGTGAGCCACTAAGAGTCCTTTTGGTAAACATGTCCCAGCTGCCGGCTCTACTAGCACATTACTCCTTAACCTAGGTGACACCCCACAGCGGCCCTCAAGTACCTTCTCACAGTGTGGAGGGATAGTGACAGCTTGTCTTCCGGCAATCTTAACATACCTTAACAATCCTGCCATCAGGCGCTAGATGCCCTGCTTCCTTCTCAACTCTAGCAAGTACCCTCCGAACTTGAGCTTCATTTCGCTGACTATACTTGTCTCCCCTTTCCATACCCTCCGCTGAGATGAACAGAGACTGCACTTCATTGAGTATGTTCATACCAAAAATACCAGCCACTCCTTTCATTTCCCTAACATCAGAACTTGCGTCAGTCAGGACAAATATACACTTCACAGGGAGCACTCTTCAAAGACATTCTACATCGGCCTGTAAGCAACCTAAGACGGGAATGTCTATCCCATTGGCTGCTGTTAGTTTAACCCAGCATGCAGAGGGCAATTTCGACTTTTCCTCCCCAAAGTACTGCCTGAAGTGTGACTCAGAGATGGTGGATACTTCTGACCCCGTGTCTAAAAGGCACTTAGTTTTGACACCTGCTATTTTTACCTCAACAGTGAAAAAGCGCTATCCTTCAGTCTTTCAGCAGTCTCATCCGCCAGCCATTCTGCTGTATGACACCTAACCAATGAGGGCCCTGGGCTTTTCTGCACTGCTCCTCCAGAGTCTTTCTCTATAACTCCGGCTGACTCCACTTTGCGCTGAGGAGAAGCAGGTCCCCACCCCGACTTGCCACCTTGTGGACACTGGCGACTTGTGTCCCCGGGTTCACCACATGTATAACAAATATAATGACCTTCAATGTCTTTTAATGGTTGTCTCTTTGGACGGGTCTGTTGTAGCCTATCCCTCTCTTTTCCATGAATGGCTTCATATAATTCCTCTTGACGAGCAGCTATTTTCTGGATGGCTTCATGCAATTTTTCCAGTGACAACGACGACAAGGGAGCATCCTGTGCTGCAGCGGCATTCACTACCCCTCTGGCACGGGTACCAGACCTTACATTACTAGGATGTTGCGCTTCCTCCTCTTCTGACCAGGTAATTGCTGCTTGCATCAATTGCACAAAACTTAAGTCTGGTTCAGGCTTGATTCTGCGTTTCTCTCGACGCAAGAAGTCATCTTTAAGGCCTAATACCAACTGCTCTTTCACTACCTTTTCAGCATCCACCACCCTATTCGGCTCTCTGCGTTGAACACGATTAAGTCTCTCTTGAAGGTCGTATGCATAGGAGCGTATTGTTCCTCCAGCATTCTGAGCCCGGTCATAGAAGTCTTTAAGCCTTGTACCAATGGGCACTTTATCTCCATAGGTGTCAAGGAGAACAGAGAAGATGTTGTCAACAAACTCCTCTTTCCCATCCATCATGAACTTCACTGTGGCTTTGGCCTCATCTTTTAAGTGCTGTTTCACAAGTTCAACCCGGTCCTCAGTGGGTACCCGCATAACCTGAAAGGCAGACTTCATCGACGTCACCCACTCTTCAATGCCCAGCTCTCCTGGTTTTGGCATGCAACCAGTGAAATCAGGGAGCTTTCGGTCTCAAGGGATATAAATGGCAGCTGGAATCGTTTGCGTAGAGGCCTGGCTCTCAATGACCACCTTTGCTAGGGATAGGGCTTCTCTCTACTCTGCCCTGGGTTGGTCAAGGGCCCCTGCCTGTTCAGCAAACCTTCTCTGCATCTCTGACATTTCTCGTTTTAATTCTTCTAACTCAGACATCTTCTTACTTGACGAAAGACAACTTGTGGGACTGGAGACGTGTGGCTACTTAAATCAGTCTAATTAATAATCGGAAACCGAGAGATGCAAAATGCAGGATAAAACTTAACCAGTCTTTCAGAAAACAACAAATCAGGTGGAATTCGGTCTTTTAGCGTACTCACAACTTCCGTGACTGACACGCTAGCTCACCAAGAATTCTAACAGCTTGTACGTCCCAGGAACAAACCGAAACTTAAAATCATCCGGCAAAATAAAAGCATCTCAAAAATGGACACTTCTATATATCCGTTACATATGCCTTAAGTAAAATATAAAGAAGCAAAACAAACAAAAAAATGCTTTTTTAAGTCATTGAGCGTGTTATAAATTATAAATAATTTCAACAGAGATAAACATTTTGCACTTGATAAAGAGAACACTGAGTGCTCAGACTGCTGAGTGATTGTTTTGTAAAAACATGAGCAAATAATAATTGTATGATTTATAAAAAAATAAATGTTCTTAAAAAAAAGTTTTTTTTGTCTTGTCTAATAATGGTTTTATGGTTGTTGTTGTTGTTGTTGTTGTTTTCCCATTTCTGAATAATCGTCTTCTCCGGTGATGTTTCTTAAAAAAAAAAATTATAATTTTTTTGGTTGTTGGTTGTTTTCCCATTGATTCCTAATGGATATTTTATAGTTTATTAAAACCTTCTACAGCGAAACAACAGGACACAAGCTTTAAGTTAATTAATGAAGGTAACTATTTAGAAATTTGTGGAATCTTAATTGAAAAACACAGAGGGTAAAAATGATTACTTCTAATAAAAGAAAAAAAAATGCAGGAAATTCACTGTAGACTTGACCTCAGATGTTTGTTCATTTATTCATAGATTTATTTTCTCCACAGATTATCCTGTACAGAGTCACAGGGTGCCAGAAGCCTATCCCACAAGACTTCGGGCATGAGCAGTGTTGGGTGATGTTTCTTTTAAAAATAACTAATTACATTACAAAATTACTGTCATTAAAAAAAGTAATTAGTTACATTACAGCATTACCTTTTAAGAAAAGTAACTAGTTCGAGTGCTTTTCCATTGCAGAACATGAAAACTCCTTTGTGATTCCTCATGCATGGTGTTTTAGTCAAGACCTTTATAATTAGTCTACCTTCGTCACACACCCAAATTCGGCCCATAATCTGTAAACTACTACCAGCAGGAATAACAGACCCAATGCTCCATTCACTGGCATTTTACAACAATGGAAATGGCATTGCTGGGATGAAATTGATTGACGACATACATTTTTTTCCATTTTTTCATGGATGATTCGTCCCACTAATTGGTGAAATTTAGCGATGTAATACACTATGATGAGCTTTCTGTGATCATATTGCATTTGCAACATGAGATATTTAATATTGCATAAATGCACCAATATAATGAAAACAACACCTACTACTACAAATATACAATATACTTGCAAGCATGACTAAATATCTAGTTTAACTACACTGTACATGAATATTCCGGGCATGGACAGTGTCATCACACTGAAGCCCACAGTACACATAAACCTTTCCTTATTCTCTGGTGCTATGAAAAGGTAGATGGAGATGGCAAAACTGGGTCCAATAGTACAGCAGCAAGACCATCAGGATGCTCAGAGTGTACCAAAAGGCTTTCCTTTTCGCTGGGTTGAGGGTTGTTCCACTGTTTCCTGATCCACTTGAAGACAGTGTGGTAGCAGTGAAGAAGATGATGGAATAAATGGTAGTGAAAACCTGACTGCAGGAAGAGACAGTCCAGTTCTGCTGTTGGTTTAGTGTCAAAGTTCTCCATTTTTATGTCTTCAATCCACTTAGGCCTTTTATTTCACTAATATATGATCAGACCGGAAACCTTTTACTTCATTACCCACTGAAAGCCTTGCGGCAGTGCTGTAAACTTGACGAGTCATGAAGTCAGATTTGTCCATATTTTTTCGAAAATATTTACTCTTTGTTCTAACCTGCTGTTTATGATGAAGTAGCAAACATAGTAATAGTAATGGTTTGGTTATTATTATTATTATTATTATTATTATTATTATTATTATTATTAGGACAGCCAGTTTTTTTAAGGATATTTTTTTCTTTACAAGCATCCAGGTGCTTTTGGAGATCTGAACATGTGCAAATAGTCATGAAAAGGTCAGCTCACAGGTTGGAATCAGCTACCACAAGTTCATACACACTTGCATGTATACATACAAAAGCTCGGAAATATCTGGATCTCACTGAGCTGAACAGCTTTTGCAATCGCGAAGGGATTTTTGATTTCTCAAACGATTCAGCCATGGTGATGCCTTAAATGTATGTGATGCTTTTTTTCAGTATCCGGCATTTTCAGGTACAATTTCACATATTTTAAAATGATGTTATAATGGTATTGGTACGTCCCCTTTAAATGCATGTGCCCACTGTGCCAAGCGTCTTTCTGGTGCTTTATGGTCAGAATCTCAATGAAAGCTTTTCGGAAAAGTTGGTAGGTAGGGCAGTGGTCCGTGGAGAGGGCGTGTAACATACTGTACCAGAACTGAGCGCCAGTATGACAAAGCAACCAGTGTTCACATTCATTTCACATTCATTTCACAGCCCAGCAGTATACGGAATAAACAAGGCCATCAAGGATCAACCATGTTCACATGTTTGATATGAAATATTATTGAAACGCTATGGAAATTTTAAATAGCTCATTTTTATAGACTTACAATAACTGCGTATATAGAGATCTGAATCCTAACACAAACATAAAGTTCAGACCTCGACTCGAAGAAAATTGTATTGACCAGACCATTCTAAATTTTGAATTCACGACCCCTGGTGTATGCGTTTTCACATTTAAATATAAAACATTTCTACATCTAAATATAAGAAGGTCCCAATGACTCTTCTTCCTTTTTTTTTTTTTTTAAATATCTGGTTTAAAAAGTTTGGAAGCTTTTCCCCCATTACTCCCATCAACGCTTGCCAACATCAAACAACTTGAGAGTCTTTGTAAGCATTTTATGCCTTGAGTAAGCCATGAAGAAGTAAAACAAAACATGCTTTTTAAAGTCACTGAACATGTTATAAATTATAAGTCATTTCAACAGGGATGAATGTTTCACACTTGATAAAGAGAATAATTGCTGTTTCGTAAAAACATATGCAAACAAACTTTGCTCTTAATTGTATGTTCTATAGCAGATAAATGTCTACCTTCAGGTGCTCAGTTTGAACTAAATGTCAAGAAAAATACTGTAACAAACTGTAGAATGAAAGAAAGAAAATGTCAAGAGCGTGCAGTGAAACTTGTGGGACTTTGACATAATGCACAGAACAACACTTGAAGCCTAGTTTTATATCAATTTATAAAAGATACCCTGCCTCATGCCCTAAGGCTCCTGGGACAGGCTCCAAGCAAACTCCATACAGACAGACCCGAGGTGGGAATCGAACCCGAACCCTGGAGGTGCGAGGACACAGTGCTAACCACTACGCCATCATAAACAGCCTAATCTGCAAACATAATCAAACTAGATAGTGTAAAACTGTGGACCTACATGTATAAAGCAGGATTTAAATTCCTGGCCCAATTATATTTTGTTAATATTTTGAGAATAGACCAAGCTTGGTAGAAAATGAGACATGAGGGAAGAAAGGACAAACAGTCCTTATAAGCCTTCTTGAGTTCTGATTATAGTATGATTCACAACAACGGCAGTGTCATTGCTGGGCTGAAATTGATCCATGACACACATTGTTTTTTCATGGAGGATCCGTCCCACTAATCGATGAAATCTAGTGGTCTAAACCACTCTGATGAGCTTTCTGCGGTTAGCGACATGAGATATTTAATATTGCCTAAATACAGCAATATAATGACAAAAGCTGATGACTAAATATCTAGTTTAACTAAACTGTACAGGAATATTCCAGGCATGGAAAACTCAGACAACATAGACAGTGTCGTTAGACTGAAGCCAATCAAACACAGAAAACTTTCCACGTCATCTGGTGCTATGAAAGGGTAGATGTCGATGCACAACTGGGGCACATAGTACAGCAGCAAGACCATCAGGATGCTCAGAATGATCCGGAAGGCTTTCTTTTTGGCTGGGTTGAGGGTTGTTCCACTGTTTCCTGGTCCATTGCAAGACAGTGCCTTCAGTGTGGCAACATTGAAGAACATGATGGGAAGGATTGAGATGTAGAACAAGGCTATGATGGTGGGTTGATGGATATTGATTTTATTAAAAATAACAGCTCCAGACATGGCCGAGGCGTAGAGCCAGCCGAGTGTGGTGACCAGCCACTCCCAATGGCGCAAAGGCTTGGCGGTCATGTAAGTCACCGGATGAACGATGGCCAAGTAGAAGATCCCACAGAGGGTGAGTAGGAAGATGGACCTTGCCGTTACACTCGGTAGGTGGAACGGCATGTAAAGTGCTGTAGAATACGGAATGATGTCCAACATATTGAGAAAATTCAACAATTCATAGATGGACAGGCACACGTTAGTGAAGTTGATTTGTAGGAGAATGACCTCAGCTGGTGAGAAGCTCTTTGCTTTATAGGTCCTGTTTAGGAGTAGTAAAATAACAGCAATGGTGGTGGGAAAACCGAAGACAAGTAGGAGAATATGCATGACGAAAAAAATGGCAGTGAAAGCCTCGCCGCAGGAAGAGACAGTCAGGTTTTGCTGTTGGTTTAGCATCAAGTTGTCCATTTTTATGTCTTTAATCCTAGAACACGTAGTCCTTTTGTTTTGTCAATATGTGATCAGACAACATGAGTGCAAACCTTTTTGTTGCATGGCCCAAACAAAAGCCTGCCCCTTTTTTATGCATTAACCTAAAGATGTAAGACTGTCATTAGCCAGAGGTGTCATCAGTGGTTTTCTCTTCTCCACCACTGTTGCATTTGGCTTTACCCATTTGAATAATAACAATAAAACATATTGTGTATCATAGTTGTGGCTAGGATTTGGATTTCATGTTCAAAGCAACAAAAGAAATGTTAAATTTACATAATGTGCATCTGTTCAGTCAGCCATGTGTGTTCTGTTGTGGTTCAGTTGTAACATGAGGTGAGAAGAGTACTGATGAGGATACACACATACACATATATGTGATCTGGGCGTTTTTGCCGTACGTCCTCCCTCAGACACCTTAAAACCTGACAGTAGTATTTGCATTTGGTGTTCTGGCCCCTGGGGATGAATTCTCGATGCAAATTGCGAATGCAAATATCAAAAAAGACCATGAGCCTTCACTCGGTCGAGCTGCGGACCTGCCTTGACTTTTGCAGTTGTGGAGAAGACGGCCTCTTCAACTGTGAAGACTGTTGCTTCGTCTCAGAGCTGTACCCGTTCACCCAAGTTTCATCACTGGTAATGATCCTCGACGTGAAGGAGGGGTCATCCACTGCACGCTGATAGAGTGAGAATTTGACTCAATGTTCCTTCTGCTCCTGGGTCAGCAGCCTGGGGAAGAACTTGGCAGCAACACGGCACATGTTCAATCACACAAGGATGGTCTGCAATGATGTGAGTTGTTCACCGGCAACCACCATGCATGAGTTTGGTTTTGACATTTTGGGGGGTTGAGCTTATTAAAGGTCTTCCTGATCGCTCGTCGTTTTCCAGTGATGTTCTTCAGCCTCTGAAGCGTGGATGCCACTCAAAACACCTCAAAAGACTGAGTGCATGTCAAACTGACAGATTTGCCTAGTTTCACACAGAATTTCATGTTTGCTCATGTTCTAACTTTTCTTAATGTAATAGCAGAGGTGGTAACGCACATGGTCTTTTGGCCCAGTGACCTATGAAGGTCGGGGCTCCCTGTTACTGTGCATGTGGCCTTGTGCTGCCATCTGTTGGCATGTTACAAAATTGTAAAAAATAAATGTCTCTTTTAGAAACGTTTTGATAACACCTCGTATGCCCCATATTGTGTAGGTTCTCCACAACCCTCTGAACTCTCAGGGCATGACTCCACAGGGCCCCTGGGAGTGTGGTGTGGTCTCTTTCTTTAATGTAACTCAACTGTTAAAATGATATAAATCCATAAAATTATGCTTAATTAGATGTGTGGGTGATTTAAGTGATGGCTGCAATGCAGGTGTCAATCCACTAACTGTCTGTTATGAATCTGTTTAATTTCATTATTTAAGAAAAAAATATTTTATCCCTTTTTTTGTGGACACTAATAAACAGATGAAAAAAAATCTGTTTTCCGTGTGTGAATGTCTGAATGTATTGTATGGGGTATTGAGTCACTGTTCCTGTTTTGTGATGCAAAAAGACTTTTTTTTCTACTGTACATTGCTGTTCTTTCTGAGGTGTTCCTGAGAGACCCGCATGATCTAAACAGACATCTGGACTTCTGCCTTCTCCTTCTGCTCCTTTATCTTCTAATTTATCTGACCAGCCTGACCACCATAACAGTAAGGGAAAGAAGAAGAGCTCAATTTAAACAGCCTAAGGCAGGGGTCTCAAACTCAGTTCCTGGAGGGCCGCAACCCCACAGAGTTTTGTTCCAACCATAATTAAAAACACCTGATCCAACTAAACAAGTCATTAAAGCTTATTTGAAAACTACATGGTATGTATGTTGGGGCAGGGTTGGAACAAAACTCTGTGGGGCTGCGGCCCTCCAGGAACTGAGTTTGAGACCCCTGGCCTAAGGCCTCAACATGACACTTTCTGGGCAGGGTCATTCAGCTGGTGTGTTAAATTAAGTTGTTCTGTACAAGGATTTGGTTCCAGTCATGAACTTTGCTTATTAACATACACACGTGGACAAAATTGTTGGTACCCTTCGGTCAATGAAAGAAAAACTCACAATGGTCACAGAAATAACTTTAATCTGACAAAAGTAATAATAAATAAGAATTCTATGAATGTTAACCAATGAAAGTCAGACATTGCTTTTCAACCATGCCTCAACAGAATTATAAAAAAACTCATGGAACAGGCCTGGACAAAAATGATGGTACGCCTAACTTAATAGTGTGTTGCAAAACCTTTAGAGGCAATCACTGCAATCAAATGATTCCTGTAACTGTCATTGAGACTTCTGCACCTCTCTGCAGGTATTTTGGCCCACTCCTCATGAGCAAGCTGCTCCAGTTGTTTCCGGTTTGAAGGGCGCCTTTTCCAGACAGCATGTTTCAGCTCATTCCAAAGATGCTCAATAGGATTGAGGTCAGGGCTCATAGAAGGCCACTTTAGAATAGTCCAATGTTTTCCTCTTAGCCATTCTTGGGTGTTTTTAGTCATTGTCCTGTTGCAAGACCCATGACCTGCGACTGAGACCCAGCTTTCTGACACTGGCCAGCACATTTCTCTCTAGAATCCCTTGATAGTCTTGAGATTTCATTGTACCCTGCACAGATTCAAGACACCCTGTGCCAGATGCAGCAAAGCAGCCCCAGAACATAACAGAGCCTCCTCCATGTTTCACAGTAGGGACAGTGTTCTTTTCTTCATATGCTTCAAGTATAATTAGCAAAATTTGCCTTGGCAAAAAGTTAAATTTTTGTCTCATCTGTCCATAGGACATTCTCCCAGAAGCTTTGTGACTTGTCAACATGTAGTTTGGCATATTCCAGTCTGGCTTTTTTATGATTTGTTTTCAACAATGGTGTCCTCCTTAGTCGTCTCCCATGTAGTCCACTTTGGCTCAAACAATGACGGATGGTGCGATCTGACACTGATGTTCCTTGAGCATGAAGTTCACCTTGGATCTCTTTAGAAGTCTTTCTGGGCTCTTTTGTTACCATTCGGATTATCTGTCTCTTTGATTTGTCATCAATTTTCCTCCTGCGGCCACGTCCAGGGAGGTTGGCTACAGTCCCATGGATCTTAAATTTCTGAATAATATGTGCAACTGTAGTCACAGGAACATCTAGCTGCTTGGAAATGGTCTTATAGCCTTTACCTTTAACTTGCTTGTCTATAATTTTCTTACGAATCTCCTGAGACAACTCTTTCCTTTGTTTCCTCTGGTCCATGTTGAGTGTGGTACATACCATGTCACCAAACAACACAGTGACTACCTGGAGCCCTATATATAGGCCCACTGACTGATTACAAGATTGTAGACACCTGTGATGCTAATTAGTGGACACACCTTGAATTAACATGTCCCTTTGGTCACATTATTTTCAGTATTTTCTAGGGGTACCATCATTTTTGTCCAGGCCTGTTCCATGAGTTTATTTTTTTAAATAATTCTGTTGAAGCATGGTTGAAAAGCAATGTCTGACTTTCATTGGTTAACATTCATAGAATTTTTTAAAATTATTACTTTTGTCAGATTAAAGTTATTTCTGTGACCATTGTGAGTTTTTCTTTCATTGACTGAAGGGTACCAACAATTTTGTCCACGTGTGTAGCTGTATTCAGACATTTGAGTGCTAAGGAGAGGTGGAAGTAGAGTTTCTGACTAGTCTGTTTAACAAGATCTTGGAGAGTGAGAGGATCCCAGAGGAATGGAGGAGAAGTGTATTAGTGTTGATTTTTAAGAACAAGGGGAATGTGCAGAGCTGTGGCAACTACAGAGGCATAAAGCTGATGTGCCATTCAATGAAGCTTTGGGAAAGAGTAGTGGAAGTTAGGTTAAGGGCAGAGGTGGGCATTTGTGAGCAGCAATATGGTTTCATGCCTAGAAAAAGTAAAACCGATGCAATATTTGCTTTGAGGATGCTGATGGAGAAGTACAGAGAAGGTAATAGGGAGTTGCATTGTGTCTTTGTAGATTTAGAAAAATTGTATGACAAGTGCCGTGAGAGGAGCTGTGGTATTGTATGAGGAAGTCTGGAGTGGGCGAGAGGTATGTTAGTGTGGTGCAGGACATGTATGAGCACTGTAAGATAACGGTGAGAGCTGTAGGTGTGACAGAAGAGTACACGGTGGAGGTGGGATGCATCAAGGATCGGCTCTGAGCCCCTTCTTGTTTTCCCTGGTGATGGACAGAATGACAGATGATATACTGTGTACAGTACAGACCAAAAGTTTGGACACACCTTCTCATTCAGCAAGTTTTCTTTATTGTGTTCTTTAGCCCAAACAAGTCTCTTCTGCTTGTTGCTGTCCTTAGCAGTGGTTTCCTAGCAGATATTCTAGCATGAAGGCCTGATTCACACAGTCTCCTCTTAACAGTTGTTCTAGAGATGTGTCTGCTGCTAGAACTCTGTGTGGCATTGACCTGCTCTCTGATCTGAGCTGCTGTTAACCTGCGATTTCTGAGGCTGGTGACTCGGATGAACTTATCCTCCGCAGCAGAGGCGACTCTCGGTCTTCCTTTCCTGGGACGATCCGCATGTGAGCCGGTTTCTTTGTAGCGCTTGATGGGTTTTGTGACTGCACTTGGGGACACTTTCAAAGTTTTCCCAATTTTTCGGACTGACTGACCTTCAGTTCTTAAAGTAAAGATGGCCAGTCGTTTTTCTTCACTTAGCTGCTTTTTTTCTTGGAATAATACAAATTCAAACTCTTTGAATGAGAAGGTGTGTCCAAACTTTTGGTCTGTACTGTATGTATATATATATATATATATATATATATATATACTCTTAAAGTACTTTTGACATGGCAAACCTAACCTTGGGCCTGTTGTAGTGGAGACGTGTGAACAATAACATCCTCCTGAGAGTATGGCATCTCTGAGCAATACATTTATTTGGGTAGAGCAATAATATTAATCCATCAGGTCCAGAAGTGCCTCTTGTGGAGCCTCTATTGTTGTTGCTGGATTTTTTTTTGAAACTCTGCAGCTATAGGAACGTTCATAAAAACAGTAGACAAATTTGTGACAAAACGTTTATTCTGTAATAACTCTTGCTATGATGAAGCTATCTGAACCAAAAAAATATACTACACACCTCGACGTATTTCATTTCATGCGATGCTGGAAGTGATATCAGGGATCAGGGACTATCTTGGCATTTTTATTCATACACATTGTTCACATTTCATACACATTTCCATAATTTTCTTTTGATGGTGTAGAGCTGTTTTGCGACAATGACGATTGTTAAAAGCGCTATACTGTGCAAATAAAATAAAATTGAATGTCCATTTTCTGCCAGACACATCTCGACGCAGCTCTCCATGTTCCTGAACATACCGGAACCTGTGACAGTATCTGACTCTTTTCACCCATCACTTGCTTTTAGCTCCTGAACGATGGTGACACGATGCACAGGCATTTTTGCCTTTAGCTCTTTGACATGTCCTCCTGGCCTCATGTGCGATGTGTCTCAGAGATTTCGTAGACGACTGCTGCAGATTGTGCCATGAGAATGGTCCCTTTGTTTATATATATATATATATATATATATATATATATATATATATATATATATATATATATATAAATTATACACTTTTAAGGAAAAGAAAAAATATTATGATGTATATTATATTAATATAATGTTATTAATATTATCATACTAGTATCATAATGTAAATTTTCTTCACAAATATGTAGAGGATATTCTGTGAATAAATTTTGCCTGGTGTTAATCCGCCCTTTAAATGAAGACTTTTCTTTTGACAGCCTGTATATTTATGTATACTCAAGCATCTATATATCTATGCATTTCATCAGTCTCTGTGTTGGTCTTGGTCCACTACAGTGATTTTAGCGGAGCAGTACGCCTCCCCGTGCATGTTGGTGGCTTTGCAGGTGTATGTGCCGCTGTGCTGCAGGGTGACGCCGTCCAGAGTGAGGACACACATCCCATCTTCCTCATAATCCACCTGCACACAGCCATCCTCCTCCTCCAGAACCACACCATCCCTCAACCAGAGCACCTCAGGGTCTGGGTAACCTGCGGCACAAGTCAAACCGGGACAAAAAGTATTCCCTTCATTTTTGTTGAGCAGGAATATTTTTAAAAACACAAAAATATTAGTATGGTATTCTACTTAGTACTCCATGATTTTTTCCTAAATTAGTTTCCAAGATACATCTTGTAAATGAGTACTTTTGTACTTAATTCAGTAAGTGTATAAGTAAACATTAGTTTGATGATAACGCATCTAACCGATGACATGACAGACGAGCTCCGCACTGGAGTCCTCAAAGACCGACAAGTCCACTGGAGTCTTAATGAACTCAGGTTTCGACTGCATCCTTTTCTCCAGGGACTTCAGCACATGCTGTGTATCTACAACTAGGAGAGTACACACACTATTACTGAGTGTGGGAAGATACTCACTGGCACAAAAAAGGCTCTTATGAAATGCATCAAACAGATAAAAAAAAAAATAATCAGTGCTTGGCAGAAATACCAAAAAAGCAGTAGTAGTTACAAAGTGGACTTTTTAACAACATGGCTCTATTAACATTTTAACTATTAATGCATGAATTGGGTCTTTATTTCACTGATATATTGATTGGTCATTATGTTCATTATGTTATGTATTATTGGTCAATAATATTTTAATGATGGTACAATGAAGCTGATATTCTAACACATATCGTGTCTATGATTAGGGGTTTCATTTTAAAGTGTGTCCTGTGATCTTGACATTTTATGATGATGAAGTTACGCTTGGTTATGGTGAATATTCTGTGAGTGTGTTTACCGTCCACAGGGCTGGTGAGAGACGTGGAGTTGTCCGATTTAGACAGCAGGGCCATCCTCTTCAGAGCCAGCACAGCTTTTCCTGTTTTCTGTACAACAACAACAACAACAACAAAAAATGGCATTAACAGTCTCTGTGACTCCCCATGACAATGATTCACAAACTTTTTAAAAAACTTTTTTGACACAAACATCTGTCCCAGATGGATTAATATTATTGCTCTACTCAAATAAATGTCTTGCTTAGATACACCATACTCTCGGGAGGATGTTATTGTCCACACGTCTCCACTACAACAGGCCCAAGGTTAGGTTTTATATATATAAGGGCAAACAAGAACGGGCTCAGAGCCGATCCTTGGTGCAGACCCACCTCCACCTTGAACTCTATTTGTTTTTGTTTGTTTTTTAGTTCCAATTGAACATGGTTTAAACACCACAGCCTACCTGAGCATTGTGTCCACCTTTTTATGAACACAGGACAACGCAGCAGATAGTCACAAAGCTAAAATGATCTTAAACTGGTTTATTAACCATGACAGTGAGATCACCGTACTCACATGGTCTCCGAAGTCACCAGATTCGCATTATCGATGTGCAACCGACAAATCTGCAGTAACTACGTACTGTGATGCTATCATCATTTTGTCAATATGGATGCATTTCGGAAAAATCTCTATGGAACATTTCCAGCACTGTGTCGAATATATTCCATGAAAAATTAAGGCAGTTCTGAATGCGAAATAGGTTTAAGTCAGTACTAGCATGATGTACCTGATGCACTGGCTATTGAGTGTATAGCTGCAATAACATAAAACCAGAATCTAAATCAATATAATGTCGCATTCTTTCCTAAAGGAAATATTAATATATATATTAAAAAAAAAAAAAAAAAGTCACTTCAGAAAATCATTGATGTGGTAGAATGAGAATAGGTTTTTGCTATATCCAGATGGGAGCAGATGTTTCAGAGCTTTTTTTTTAGTAGACTGTGCTTGTTTTCTGAGACTTTGCCTTGTTAGTGAGCTGCAGCCACCTGTAGCTTTCACCTTTTTTTCTCTTATAAATTCTCAGTACCTTCCACTTCTGCCTGGCTAAGTACTTCTTCATCTTGTCTTTGGAGAGGTTCTTAGCAGAGCCGGGTTCTGTAGACTCTGACGTCGCTGTCCAGGCATGAGACAGAGCTTCATCGCAGGACATCCGGTGCCTGTGTAACGAGAGGACAGCATGTTTCAATGTGCATCTGTGTGTGCATGCGTATGTGTGTGAGAGAGTGTCTCTAAATGTGTTAATGTCTAACTTGATGTTTTTCTGCAGTAGAGAGGTGATAAAGTCCTTGGCTTGTTTTGAGATGTCCTCAAAACTCTCCTCGTCGAACTCCCACTGGGCCGCAGTCACTAAAGCCAGAGTCTCTGTATCGCTGTCTCCTTGAAACGGAGATTCTCCACTCAACCTGTACACAATCCATTCTGTTATTAGCTTATTATATTACACATGCAATAATGAGAGAAACCACTAGATGGCTGGCTACCATTTTTAAAGACCATCATAAAGCCCAAAGCAAAACACAACTAAATTAGGAAATGAATGGAACGTTGGTGATGGATTCAGTCACTCCAAGAAAAAAATTATAAAATATAAATATATCTGCATAATAAATCTGCATAATTATACTTTTAGAAATATGCCTGTTTTGTTTTTTTGCATGAAGTAAGACTTGTAGTCATGCTTATCGGTATACTACTGTTCGTCTGTCTGCTCTTAAAGAATGCAATTTCTATCTGGATTTACTTGTTGGTATTGTTGGCATTATATTGTTAAAGCATTTAAACGTTGCGTAAAAAGCCCATGAGAACATCTACCAGGACTTCCTCAAACGCCAGCCTCACATTGACTTGAAAGCTAACTAAAAGAATCGGAAATATAATAGCAGTACAAAAAATATATATATTACAGGTCTTGAGATGAAAATGGTTTTCAGAGATGTAACAGACGGTGGCTTAGTGGTTAGCAATGTCGCCTCCCGCCTCCCACCCCAGGGTCTGTGTGCATGGATGTTCTCCCCATGCTTGGTGGGTTTCCTCCAGGTACACCGGTTTCCCAGATTAGACTAATCTGCGTTCCCAAATTGCCCATGATGTGTGAGTATTGACTGGAGGGCCTACCACGGCTGTTCAAATGGGGAATAAATACAATGGCCACCATTGGCCTCCATTGTCCCTAATTGGACTCCAGAAGTTCCTACAGTAGATATGATTGCTGGAGTTCCTATATGGAATTAATAGCTAACCAACTGTTCCATGGTTGACTTCCGAATAGTGTAAAATGTTAATAGTTTTTAATCCCTTGTTCCACACACAAGTGCCCTTGATCAGGGGTTAGAGAGGAATTTTTGGATTGAGGCTTGTTTTAGAAGCTAATTAGCTTTGTAGCTCGGCTTGGGCATGGCACCCAACACGGACGGTTTAGATGCATTTCGGGAAACAACTAGAAGAAGCAATTACTAAGGAGGCAAAGTGTTGTTTAACGTGACATAATATTATCATGGGCGGGACCATGCCGTCATGAGGTCAGGTGTAAAAGGTCTAGAAGTGTGTTCTTGATTCAACATTGCTTCACCACTGTTTCTCAGCTCTAACCTGATACATATTGCAGCTTATCGGACTTTCAACAATATAGCATCAGAGGTGCTGTATTATTAAAGAATATGAACAGAAATGCAAGATCAATGCATGATCAATTCTAAAATCTCAGTAGGTCAGTAACAGTAAAAAGGTAGCAGGCCGCCAATGACGTGGTGATGAAACCAGTTTCATATGAGATCGTTTTCTTGTGCAGTGGAAGTCTTGTTGCTGCATGTTTTTTTTTGTTTTTTTGTGGCAGGAATCCTCTCGGCAATTTATCACAATAGTCACAAAAGTTGTCCTGTAAACAACAGGAAGTGTTTCCATGTTGGAAGACATACACAAAGAGAGAGAGAGAGAGAGAGAGAGAGAGAGAGAGAGCGATGAAACTTACAGTATATAACAGATAACTCCAATGCTCCACATGTCTGTGTTCAGACACACAGGTTCGTAGTTGATGACCTCCGGAGCCACAAACTCAGGGGTTCCATGCATCACCTTCAGAGGAGTGGAAGAGTCTGAGCAACACACACACACGGCCTATTCAATCATACACATTTGAAAACTGCCCAGTAGACACACTAACCTGTACACACACCGACTCGTACACACACCAACTCGTACACACAACGACTCGTACACACACTGAGCCGTACACACACTGAGCCGTACACACTCACCCAACTTGCTGGCAAGCCCGAAGTCGATAATCTTAATCTGAAAGCCGGTTCTGTCCTCACACACAATGTTCTCCGGTTTCAGATCCAGGTGAACGATGTTCTGCTTGTGCACGTACTGAAGCCCCTGCAGGATCTGACGCACGTAGCCGACACTCGATTGCTCCGTGTGCTCGAAGTTATCATCCACAATCCGCTCAAAGAGCTCCCCGCCCGGAATGCTACACACACAGACACGCATACGGATTACATTCATCCTGGGTTTGGTGGAATCCTGGGTTTGATCAAACTACAGTAGGTTGCTTGAAACTATAACGATTTACACTGTTGCATTTATTGCATTGTCCTTCCTGCCCTGGGTCTATCTGCACATTGTGTCGTCTTCGCATTATTCATGCCAAGGCATTATAATACCACAAGGGGGGATTCAAGTCAAACCTGGACTTGTGATGAAATTGCGAAATTTCTTTATGAAGGCTTAAAGCTGACTTTAAGCACAGTATGGTGATGAGACTCTTAGCCGCAATAAAACATAAGTTTGATGAGACGGTTCTAAAGAAAGCTGTACATCCATAAATGAATGACGATCCTGACTGAGGTGACGCGATCAGAGACCACTGCAGACGCTCCTGTGAACATTCCTTGTGTGGAACACCTGATCCTTGAAAATTGCCGGATAATGTATCGCCAACAAGAGACGCATCTGTCACCAACACCACTTAGACCTTAAAGGAACTCAGTTGGGAGTTGTTGCCACATCCCCAGTACAGTCCTGACCTCTCTCCAAGACATTTCCACATGTTTTAAAAAAGTTCCTGGGAGGCCAGTCATTGCTCTGACATACTGAGAAAACTTTCTACCTTGATGGTGTCCAAGAACTAGTGAAACGCTTGGTCAAAAGTCCTGGTTTGAATTGAACACTGGACAAGAGTACGGTAGAGTAGATATACATGTATATCTACCGGTCGTTCTTCGTTCCAACCTACACCTACAGTATGGTCATGAGCGTTGGGTCATGCCCGAAAGGACAATCACGAATCCAAGTGGCCTTAATGGGTTTTCTCAGAAGGGTTGCTGGCTTTTATCATAGAGATAGAATGAGAAGCTCACTTATCTTTGAGAAGCTCAGAGTAGAGCCGCTACTACTTTGCGTGGAAAGGAGTCAGTAGAGGTGGTTCGGGCATCAAGTAAGGATGTCACCAGGACGCCTCCCTAGGGACGTCCAGCTGCCAGGAGACCACGGGGCAGACCAAGGACTAGCCTGGGAACGGCCTGGGAACGCCTCGGGATTCCCCAGTCAGAGTTAGCTGTTGTGGCTGGGGAAAGCGAAGTTTGGGGTTCCTTGCTGGAACTGCTACCCCGGCGACCCGATTTTGGATAAGCGGTTCAAGATGGATGGATGTATATGTGTATATGGGTTGAAAGACAAAGCTATCTACTCCCAAATTTTTCTCATAAATGTTTATGACCTTTATTGACCAACACCAGGCATTATTTGGTATTTTTCATGAATTAAAGATATTGTGCATTAAAGATATACACTCACCTAAAGGATTATTAGGAACACCATACTAATACGGTGTTTGACCCCCTTTTGCCTTCAGAACTGCTTTAATTCTACGTGGCATTGATTCAATAAGGTGCTGAAAGCATTCTTTAGAAACGTTGGCCCATATTGATAGGACAGCATCTTGCAGTTGATGGAGATTTGTGGGATGCACATCCAGAAGCTCCCGTTCCACCACATCCCAAAGATGCTCTATTGGGTTGAGATCTGGTGACTGTGGGGGCCATTTTAGTACAGTGAACTCATTGTCATGTTCAAAAAACCAATTTTAAATGATTCGAGCTTTGTGACATATATACATTTCCATAAGTCTTCTTTTCATTTTCTTTTCATTTCTGTGAAGCTGCTTTGAGACAATGACCATTGTTAAAACCGCTATAGAAATAAAATTGAATTGAATTGAATTGAATTGACATGGTGCATTATCCTGCTGGAAGTAGCCATCAGAGGATGGGTACATGGTGGTCATAAAGGGATGGACATGGTCAGAAACAATGCTCAGGTAGGCCGTGGCATTTAAACGATGCCCAATTGGCACTAAGGGGCCTAAAGTGTACCAAGAAAAAATCCCCCACACCATTACACCACCACCAGCAGTCTGCACAGTGGTAACAAGGCATGATGGATCCATGTTCTCATTCTGTTTACGCCAAATTCTGACTCTACCATTTGAATGTCTCAACAGAAATCGAGACTCATCAGACCAGGCAACATTTTTCCAGTCTTCAACTGTCCAATTTTGGTGAGCTCGTGCAAATTGTAGCCTCTTTTTCCTATTTGTAGTGGAGATGAGTGGTACCCGGTGGTGTCTTCTGCTGTTGTAGCCCATCCGCCTCAAGGTTGTGTGTGTTGTGGCTTCACAAATGCTTTGCTGCAGACCTCGGTTGTAACGAGTGGTTATTTCAGTCAAAGTCGCTCTTCTATCAGCTTGAATCAGTCGGCCCATTCTCCTCTGACCTCTAGCATCAACGAGGCATTTTCGCCCACAGGACTGCCGCATACTGGATGTTTTTCCCTTTTCACACAGTTTTACAGTTTTCCAGATATAATATAAACTATAATGTCTATTCTTAAAAGTACTGTACATGCATCAAAATGGTTACTATCCCAGACCAACTACATGGTGTGCACTGTGGATACTCACAACTCCATGACCATCACTATCTCAGGCTTGTTATCGTACGCTGCCAGGCACTGCACCAGTCTGGGATGATGTAGGGAGTTCATCAGCTCGATCTCCTTCTTGGCCGCTTCTCTCTCTTTTGCACGCCGACCCTTATAGAACTTTCCAGCGAACACCTCTCCGGTCTCCTTATGGGTCAGACGATACACATGACCAAACTTCCCTCTGAGGGAAACAGAGATAAAAGAAAAAGTGAGAGGGAGAAGTGTTAAAATTTTGGTGAGAAATCACATGTATGTAATCATTTATGTTCAAAAACATCAAACCGTGTCTTTATAGTCTTTATAGCTTTGTGTCTGAAAGTCTATGAAAATGCTTCCTTTTCTCGATGATCCAATACTTTGGACTTTGCCGAAACTACAAAATGAATTTATGCCACATTCATGATACTTACTGTAAGTGAGGCCATGCTTTACACCCCAAACATTCATAAATACCTCCAAGCTATAAGGTTGGTATTAAAAAACTTTAACAAAATCTTGTTGAATCATGTGAATGTCAGAGTGACAGTTGATCCTGAACTCTTGCAGATTCCCTCGAGGAATCTATTCCTGAAAATATCCTCCACAACTGGCTGGAAAAATATCATATTCTTCACTTGTCTTCTTAACACTCACATGTTTGCACACGCTGGAGCTTTTCAGGGATTAACTTTTGGCATCTTTTTCTTTTTCTTTAAAACTAGAGCTGATGTGAGCCAGTTGATGTAAGTTTCTTACATGCAATCCGTTTACTTACACTCCCAGTTTGTCCAGGACATTGTAGTGGTCGGTGACTTTGTGTTTCTCATCAATGGTAACGGTGACGTAATTGTTTCTCTTCTCTCCACGTTGCTCACCTTTGAAGAAGGACACACCCATTAGCACAGGTGATCAGCTCAACCATAGGCATGGAGGGTAAAACCATTACATACACCAAAGATGAGAGCAAATCTTTTTATCTGGGTTTTATAGGTTTAATAAAGAGACAAAAACAAATATTTTGAAACTAGCCTTTTGTTACATTTATTTTGTCATAATTAACTGTGTATAATGTCATTAGGTTTAGACGCATCAATTCCAAAGAGATATTAATAATTCTTACTGATGCTTACGAAACTTTTGATTTCCTAATTTAAATAGTGACCACTGCCCTAGTGGAATTTGGTGGTACTGCAATAGTATTTTTGCACAATAAATAAATAAATTAACTAATTGATTAAATGTGATAGTTTGTGAAATGTTTGTGAAAGGGCAGTATTAATGCTGCAAGTTTTCCAATAATAACTTTCAAAACATTGCATCGGTGCAAAAAAAGTGCCTCACCTTGGCGAAAAAGTAATTTTTTCAGAAAGGATCATAAAACACAATTTTTCATAATACTTTATGCTTCTTATCTCCCGATCCATGCTTTTTTCCGCCAAATCTACATACACATTTATATTTTTACCAGATGAAAAAAATAATTTTCTAAATACAATTTCATGCCCTTTTATGTCTGTAGTGTCCGTAACTTTTTTTAAATTCAAGTCTTTCAGTGATCTTAGTTGCCATTCAGATGAAACTTGGCCAGTTAAGATTTCACACGAAAACACACAAACCTGAAAACAGTGTTAAAATATTATAACATTAATATGACATGGTTACGGACACTACAGATTTTTGACTTTTTTAAGCTTTTACCAAAAACCAATATAGATTAAGTAGCAACAGGTCATACACTATGCTTCTTTAGTAACAATACTCATAAAGATATATGAATAATTTGGATTTTAAATTATTGTTGTTTAAAGCCAGACAGTATAACGCACATTCACTCCGAATAGAGAGGGAAAAAAAAAGGATGGATAGGTTATGACTGTTTATAACAATCTTATAATAGTTCTTATAATAGCACCATTCTTTAATAAATACAAAATTATAATTGTGAGCAATGGCGAATAAAATACTACATTTCATGCTGTAATAGGACAATAATCAACTTACGGTAACAGTAACTCTGTAACTGTCACAGTAACACAATCTTGTCATTCATGATTTTCCTAATGACACACACCACGCTGACCTAAAGGGTTGCATTTACAATATAATGGTTTAATTGTGGTGGTTTTTTTTCTCACCTGCCCCGCTGTCCATCCTGACCGCCTGAGACTCTGGACTGGGGTCACTGCGTCCCACGGCGTTACAGGCTCTGACCCGGAACCGATACTCCTCCTGTGGCTGGAGTCCAGAGCTCACCCTGAGGGAAGTGCTTTTACAACTAGCTGAGAGCTCGGTCCAGTAACCTGCCTTGGCCGAGCTGACTTGCTGAACCTCCACCACGTAACCGGTGATGACTGACCCGCCGTCGTAGCACGGCCCTGACCAGGTGAGTACGAGGGAGTGCAAGGAGCGCACACACACCAGCGGGGACGAGGCAGGTGGCTGCGGCCGCTCTAGAGCACACACACACACACACATCTTCAACATTGATTTCCTTGTAGTTTTAGACTACAGTACACAGGCTGGTGCTTCTGAATGAAGCCTGAATGATGTTACCACATAACAAAGCTTACCGATGACAGAGAGTGTGAGCGAGTGCTGGGAGGAGCCCTTGCGGTCCCGCACGATCAGCGTGTAGCGTCCAGAGTCTTCGGGTCGAGTGTCTGAAATGATCAGCGTGCTGCTCTCAGTGCCGCCGTCTATCCTGAACCTGGAGCCTTCGAGAACCTACAGACAGATTTAATTCACATCCTTTATTATTCTTTTTAGACCCAAGCAGGTTAATTTTTGTCAATTTGGTCAATTTTATTATTAACTGAATTGTATTGAAAATGATTTTCTAAACTTCAGAGCGGCCCAAAAAAGGGTATATATACAGAACAGCATAAACAATGATGCGACTACTGACATCTTTAGAGCAAACATAATACTATACATTACTGCCATAGTTTCCATTTGAGTTAAAAAATAAAAAAGGTATACATGTAGATAACAACTTTTAAACGGTGTATATATTTTTTGGACCCTTTTCTATATTCAAACTACTGAATGCTTGAAATCTTTCGTGTTCAATGTTACCCCAAGGGAACATGAAACCCCATGCAACATGCACACAGACCCCGAGGACCTAACCCTAACCCTCGGCGCTTTATACTGTAGGTCCGAGGCCACAGTGATAACCACTCAGCCACCGTGCCACCTGGAAATTACCGTGTGCAGAATATAATCTGAGATGTAGAGTTGGAGGGTAACTAAGTACATTTACTTTTACATTTTTACATTTACTAAATACTGTATGTAATGGAGTAAAAGTAAAAAAAAATAAATAAAAAAAATCACTAATAAAACTACTCAAGTAAAGTAGAGAGAGAGAGAGAGAGAGAGAGAGAGAGACACAGATAAAGAGAGAGAGAGAGAGAGAGAGAGAGAGAGAGAGAGAGAGAGAGAGAGAGAGAGAGAGAGAGAGAGGGACTTTCTTCTACTAAGCACTAAGCACTTTTGTACTTTTTCTGAAGTAGAATTGTAAATTGAGGACTTTTTTACTTGAGTAATTTTAGTTTGCCCACAACTGACCAAGGGTAATTTAGGGTTGCATCACACCATCTTGTCCTTAATTAGTTTTCTATAACAGCAGATTAACCAATGTTTTATTCTTTCTATAACCTTTCCAAACCTCCAAAAATGTGCAGTGCAGAAAAAAAATAAAGAAATCAAAATATAATGTAAAATAAATATAAAATCTAATAATAGAAAATAAAATAAAATAAAATAAAATAAAACAAAATAATAATAATAATAATAATAATAATAATAATAATAATAATAATAATAATAATGATAATAATACATTTGATTTATAAGCGCCTTTCATAATACTCAAGGACACAGTACAAAAAAACAATAAATACAAGCAACCAAACAACACAAAAAACAAGCATGTACAAAAGAAAACAGTGAATTTAAGGAGAGTAAGCTTTAGTAAATAGATGGGTTTTGAGTCTGGTTTTAAAGAGAGAGAGAGAATCTAAATTACGGATGTCAGGTGGAAGGGAGTTCCACAGATTATAATCAGATAATAATGATTACTAATGTAGGATAAACACTGTTGATCACTTAAAGTACAACCTAAAAATCAACCAAAATCAACTGGTTGATGCTGGCTAATATGCTGAGTTTAATTTACATTATTTATTTATTATTATTATTATTATTATTATTATTATTATTATTATTATTATTATTATTGTTGTTGTTGTTGTTGTTGTTATTATTGTGTTCTGGCATCCCCTGTTTTTAATCCTTGGTTATATAATTTGTTCAGTTTTTAATGCATTATTATTTATTATTTTGTTAATTAATCATTTAGTTTTTTTTGTTTTTTATTTTTTGTTAAGTCTCCTGAACTCAGACATGAATTCTGTAAATTGACAACAGCAATCACAGTCAGAGTAAACGTGAAAATGTGTGTGTATGTGTGCGCGCATGTTTGTCAGTACCTCTTTTCTGTTATAAATCCAACAGGAAACGATAGGTGGACTGCCTGTGAAGGTACAACTCAAACGGGCCGTCTCACCCGCCCGCACATTCACCTGAGCCTGAGACGACACAATCTGCAGAGGGACGACTGCAGGGACAAGAGGACACCGCCATGTGTGAAACTGCGCTGTATTATACACTAACTTTTACAAAGTGAATTATTCATTATAATCTTATAAGTAAATCATTAGAATGTCTCTCCATACAGCATGGATGCTGGTTAAATGCAGTTTGTACTGAGTGTACTGAGGTTTTGTTTGTTTGTTTGTTTGTTTGTTTGTTAAATGTTTACATGCATGCTTTCTGAAATATATCCTAAAAATGATTAAGTAACTAGGTAACTAAGTAAAAATCAAACTGTATTTATGAGATCATCCATGATTTGGAGTAGTAAAAAAAAAAAAAAAAACAGATACAGTATGCACACAAACCCTGTTTACACATCAAGCTAAATGTAGTTCATTTTTATTAAAGTCCAAGTCATAGTTTGGGTCATTTAAGGTCAAATTACAACGCAGAAAAAAAACAACCTTATCAGCATTCTGGCCAGAATATTCCCTTGTGTTTACTTTCTGTCTCTGTCTGTCTGTCTCTGTCAGTGTTTTTACTGTTTATCTGTCTGTTTCTATCAAAATAGTCTCTCTCTCTCTCTCTCACACACACACACACACACACACACACCCTCTATCGCTCTCAATATATACAGTACCTGCACTGACTAGCCACAACAGTTTACTGGTATATAAATGATAATCAGTGGTTTTCAGTGGTCCAGCTTTTCATCCACTGGGTAATACATGCTCTAAGGGAGAAATAAAACAGGCCATCTTGATGTCAACTGTTATAAAAAAAAACATAAGAAATGTTGTAACTTGTAAAAATGTCCGCATAACTTGTAAAAAGTTATAGCTTAATCAGTTCATCCCTAATGATCTAACCAGGGGCGATGGTCATAGGGGGAGAAAAAAAAAAAAAAACTTCATGAGACAACATGAGGAAGAAACGTTAAGGGGAACCAGACTCTAAAGGAAACCGGTCCTCATTTGAGTGCCTCCGTATAGTGTGAGCATAAAATATTCCCTTCTACAGCTGTGTGCCGTTGTCGAAGAGGAAATTCATTGTAGTGAACAAAGAAGCCCGCCTTGTTATGGTTACTGATTGTTCAAACCTTTTCAGTGTACAGTAACTCCAGCCATTTTTTTTTTTTCATAAGCATAAACATTTAACACACAATTAAATCATTGTTTTAAATACACAGTAAAATGATGCAAATTCAGTGGCTGTGTATTTTAGACACTGACACAATTTTACAAGCTGTTTTCTTCCAAGTACGGGAACGCATGACTGTTAGGACTTGCCACATGCTACGGATGTAGTAGCGTATTTTCCTATAATAAAAAAAAAAATTTAAAAAAAAAAGCCCATGGGCTAATTTTAGTCAGACGAAGATAAAAACCTGTGTGACAACATTTTTGGAGGTTAGACGTACAGTACATGATAGAGGCCAGGAGCTAGAAAAAAAGAAGTCTGGTAAACATAAAATATGTAATGAAAATAAATAAACAAATAAATAAATAAATAAATAAATAGAGCCCACATGCAGATCTGAGATTTTTAAGCACTACAGTGGATTCGTCCATAATTGCCCCTAACAGTTACAGTTTAACCTTGTCTATCATGGATGGCTTTGCGCAATGTTGCATGACTGACAAAAAAAAAAAAAAAAAAAAAAACACTATGCAGTAAGAAAGGGCCTACAGTGAAAAGTTTAAAAGGACACAAGCGGAAGAAGGTTGTAAGATTGACTAATAATACAAATAAAATGAAAAAAGAAGAGAAAAGTGTATTTAAGACATAAACAGACGGAGGAGTGGAGGAGCGGTCTTACCTGTTCTCGAGCTGCTTCTTCTCTTCACTGGGAGCTCTGAGAACCGTGGAGGACATGGACAGAAGATCAAACACACAAAAAGTGCGGGGAGGGGTTACAGATGCAATCTGTGTGTGACATGCATGCGGCTCAAGCATGAAAGGGAACAGTACGACTAGGCATAACAAAACACACAACTGAATTTACTGATCTGAAAGGTTTTCTATCTTACACTCCCTCTGACTTTTCACAGGTTTCATTTCATGCTTGATTTTCTTAAGTAACAGCTAATTCACGGGGACCTGTTTGTCGGACACAGAAATAGACCTAAAATATATGAAATTAACTTAAAAACATGCTGTTGGTTAACATTATTAACATGAGGACAAGCTTTTTAGGTGATTTTTTTCTAACCTCAGCACTGATTAGTTTAGGGGTCTAAAGTCCTTCGCTCTGTACGTTTCTTTTGTTTCTCTGTGTCAGTAATTCATACTATTGCACTGACTGTTCGATAAAAAAACAAACAAACAAGAGTGTTACCTTTCAAATAGGACTGAGATCGTTACTATAACCCAAGGTGTGTGGGAACAAATCTAATCTAATCAATTAGTGTTCCTTTCATCATTTATCATTTATTAGTGTATCAGAGTATTTGGGGATGGAACAAAGTGTTTTGTGTTTTTTCTTTAACATAACTATCTTCTTTTACTTTCTTAATCACTTAAAAAAAAAAACAACAACAATGGCTTATGAGGATCTGAGAGGTTATAGCTGTTTATAACTCGTTTTGTGGTTATTCCATGACTTCTAATGTACAATTAAAAAAATTAAAAAAAAATTTGGCCTGGTGTAACTTTTACATATTATGTCTACTTTACTCTAATAAGTCTATAAAAGGCTATAATGGAATTTACTATTTTAACCTAAACATACTATCATTTACCTTTTTTTTTTTTAATAAAAAACTTAATTTTGTTAAATTAAGTTAAATTCTGCCCTCAATTTCAATATGTTTATATTTTGAAAAACTTTTTATGTAATAAAATAAAATGAATAAATAAATAAATAAATACACAAATAAATATTTAAAAAATGGTCTAAAAGAAGTAAAGCACAGCAGGATGTGCTTATAGAGATAAAAGCGGGACTTTTAATGAAATAATGTTGGTGTGGTAACAGTAATCCTAGAAAAACAGTCACAGCAGATCGGCCCATTGTTAATTATTTTCCTGGAGCATGTCTCTGGGTATTTTATTACTCAAAAAAAGGAACTAATTGTTTGCTAGTTATCAATCATTATATTATACAAGTGTATACTAAGTGATGCCATGAGCGCCAACTGTTTGACACACATTTATGCACCATTCTGTTTATATTTATATGCGGATTAAACAGATTTAGCACTATGACCATTGGACTATAAAAAATAGTACTAGGGCCTCCGAGTGGCGCAGTGGTTAAAGCGCTCGCCCTATCATCCGGAGATCGCTAGTTCGAATCCTGGGTGGTGCTGTAACCTCTCGCAGCCGGAGGTCTAGAGAGAGCTGATTGGCCGAGCTCTCTCAGTGGGAGGGATGAGAGGTACTTAGTGCTCCCACATTAATCACGGCTCTACAGCCAATCAGGGGCGTCTGTGAGCTCGTGCAACGGAGGGAGCGGATAGCGCTGTCCTCCGAGTGTGTTACGCCGCCCCAACGGTGCGCGAGCGAGCAGTTCGAAAAGATGCGGTCGGCTGGCGTCACGTGGTTCGGAGGAAACACGTGATAGTCTTCGGCCCTCCCGGCTGAGTGGTAGTAGTAGCCTTAATGTGGGAGCCCCCTAGTGACGGGGAGGAATTGGACACGACTAAATTAGGGAGAAAATCGGGGAAAAATCCAAAAAAAAAAAAAAAAAATAGTACTGTTATGAAAACCCAAAAATCTAAATTACTGTTATGTTCAGTCGATTACGTTTCTCTGATATGCCTGGTATCTAAGGTAAGAAAACCTAGGGTTAGGGTTAGGGCTAACCCTAACCCAAACAGGGTTAGGGTTAGGGCTAACCCTAACCCTAACCCTCATACTATCACAACCCAATTAGACGGCAATCGGAATGCTTCAACTTGGTACAATGCAAGTTGTCAGGAATAAAATTTCCAGTCTATGGAACAGATTCCTCACAACTCGTTCCACTGTTGATTCCACTGCCCCACATCTGGAAGACCAACAGTCACAACAAGACGAGACGAGACGAGAAATGGTAGAGAAAATGCTGCCAGTACTTGCTGGTATTCCAGGGTCACACATGCCAAGTCGTTGGACTATACAGTACAATGGCGTTTGACTGCAGCTGGACGTGTGAGGAGGCCGTATCACCGTCCAGTGTTGACTCTACATCATTGTCAACATCATCTGAATTTTTAATTTCTGTTGCTGATGGATGCAGATTTTTGTATAAAATCAGACTTCCTTATTTATAAACTTTCTTATTACTTATTTATTTCACAAAAATATATTTTGAAAGACATTTCTATCTGCAACCTAACCAAATCATAAAGTCGGTCTGAATTGCCAACAACGGGATGAAGGGAAACATTCACGTCTAGTAATAGTACTCCTACTACATTTCAGCAGCATTAACATTACGTTAATATGTTAACAATATTTGCTCTTCATGACAGAACACTCACCTCTCGGGCTCGTTGGCGTTCGAGGACTTTTCGTCTGGGGCGACTCCGGCCCTCTGAACACGCTGATTTCCTCCAAACCGGTCTTAGGCGATTTTAAACCCGGCTTTTCCAAAGGAGGGCTGCAAGGAGAGGACGGAGACGAGCGTCTGTGATTGTTCGAGCGAGCGACGGTCGTTTCTTGAGCAAATAAAGACAAAAAGATATCAACATTAGTGATAAGGCATGTGATTACGAGGCTTTGGAGTTTATTTAAGGACAAACTCGTCTAAAAGGCGGCCGTGCTCCCTCCTGTGTGTGGGGTAAAGAGAAGTCCATAGGGGCATATTTTTGCCCAGGGGTAAAAGAACTAATTATACCTCAGTGGCCGTTTTGTCAAATCACGAATATATATTAGGCACAAACATAAGCATTCAAAAGAGACTTCAAGGTCAAGACTAGAGATACGGCTGACGAGCGAAGAGATAAAGCGTGTCAGCTCTTGTCCAGGAAGTCATCTTTCGTTCTCGGCAGCTGTTGTTGTTCTTGTGTGTGAGAGTTACCTCTGACATACACTGCTGAGCTGCTGGATGTTTTTCCTGCAGTGTTTTCAGCTACACAAGTGTAAGCTCCGGCGTCCTCCGGGACACATCTCCTAACAACCAGACTCGCCTCTCCTCTGACAAACGACGACTTGGGGAATCTCAAAGGCTGACCTGAATGGAAGAAACAGAGAAAGTGAAGAGCAGAGAGATAAAGATTAACTGATTAAATCATTCAGAGTCATTACTTGTGGTTAGGTCAGCCCCGCTAAGATCTAATTATCAGTGTTTGTGGACGCATGTGATCGAAAAAGTAGGAAAGAAAAGCGGTGTGGAGAATGTAGAGGACACAAGAAGAAAAGAAATGAAAAGCTCTTCGAAATGAAAAATGAAAAAAAAAAAAAAAAAAAACACCTCCAAATCATCTACTGGTGATTTTTCAACGGTTCAGTGTTGGTGAATCTGTACACACTGTATCATCAGATTCCTGTTTCAGTCATTTATCCGGAGAGGAACCTGAAGTGGTCTTCTGCTTTTGGTAGGTTCAACTAAGTTCAGCCTTTATTCATCACACTTACATTACTGCACAGTGAAATTCTTTATTCTTCGCATGTCCCAGCTTCTTTGTTAGTAGACGGGGCTCAGAGCTCAGGGTCAGTCATTATACGGCACCCCAGGAGCAGACAGGGTTAAGGGTCTTGCTCAAGGGCCCAACCTGGTGATGCTGGGGTCCGAACTGCCGACATTCTAATCAGTAACCCGGACTCAAGTGTAGTCAGAACCATACCTGAGACCCTGTGATTGATGACTGAATGCTAGTTATTTTTCAGTCTACTGTTTCTCTCTCTCTCTCTCACACGAGCACATTACTCACACAGTATATTATATTCCAGTGTCTTCGGTCAAGAAAGTACATCAACCACAAATGGCTTTGTCGTTATACACCAGTATAACCGTACTGCTCTCGAATAATACACTGCAGAAGCAATGCACTTTGAAATTTCCTTCCTCTTTGCTTTAAAAAATAAATAAATAATGATACACCACTGTTTCCTTTTTTCAGAATAAAAAAAAATCTGAGACATTTGCTCCAAAGCGTGAACTGTACTGTAGGTCGAGTCCACGGTTGCCAGGCCTGCAAGTCCGAACAAGTCTCACAGCCGTTAAATATCATCTCTGTGTTTACCGAACCTGGGTGTAATCTATTGCACTTAAACCCTGTATTAATCTGCAGAACCATGACTACCACTGCCAGGTGAGCATAACATTTACACAGTGATATCCTGATGAGAACCACTCAGTTTTTCCTAATTAGCTCTTTTTATTAAGGTCCTAAGAATCTAAGGTCATCTATGTCTTTTTCTGCCACACACACACACAAGCGAGAGCAAGAGTACAGTAGATGTACAAATTAATGAATTAAGTACAGAGACAATGCAGTGTAATAATATATTATAATAAAACGCAATATGATAAAGGGGCCAAAATTTAAGAACAGCTGTGATGATTAAGCGATATACCTACAGTATATTATACAGTGTAACGAGAACTCACAGGATGTGACTGCTGTGTGTTCACAAGAAAACCACTTGTTAGTTAGACTTTGGAGCAACGGGAAAAGGTCATGTGACCTGATGAGTCCAGATTGATCTATTCCAGAGTGATGGACGTGTCAGGGTGAGAAGGGAAGCTCATGAAGCGATGCAGCCATCATGCATAGTGTCCACTGTACGAGCCTCTGGAGGCGGGGTTATGATCTGGAGTTGCAGCAACGTTATGTGGCAATAAAATGAAGTCAGCTGAATGAATGTACTGAATGACCAGATTATCACATCTATGGAGTTTTTCTTTTCTTCCCTGATGGTACGTCATTATTCCACGACTCAGATTGTGAAAGAGTGGATGAAGAATAGCTACAATAATCAATTAATTAATTCAGGGACAGACAAAAATGCATAAAAAAAGCAAATACTATTCTTTATTTATTTATTTATTTATTTATTCATTCATTCATTCATTCATTCATTCATTTATTTATTTATTTACACAGTTTTAGATTGTAATATTCGCTACATTACAATTTCTCTTTGGGATTAGTAACATACTTTATCTATCTACAGCTGTAATTAATAATATGTAATAAAATTATCAGATTGTTATAATAATAATAATAATAATAATAATCGAATGTAATGTTTTAAATAATGTTTATTTATCTTTTTGTTGAATGACAGTATTAGACTAGTTTTTTTTCATAGTTTTTTTTTTATCATGCTTTACTTCCTGCTAATAAATTCTGTTCACTTATTCAGTTAACTCACTGTCATGCAGACAGTTTTTTGTTGTTGTTGTTGTTTACACAGTTCTAGATTGTAATATTCGCTACATTACAATTTCTCTTTGGGATTAGTGACATACTTTATCTATCTACAGCTGTAATTAATGATATGTAATAATAAAATTATCATATTGTTATAATTAAAATAAGCATAATAATAATAATAATAATAATAATAATAATAATAATAATAACAATCATCATCATCATCATCATCATCATCATCATCATCATCGAATGTAATGTTTTAAATCATGATTATTTATCTTTTTGTTGAATGACAGTATGAGACTAGATTATTTATTTATTTTTTTAATATCCTGCTTTACTTACTGCTAATAAATTCTCTTCACTTGTTCAGTCAACTCACCGTTATGCAACCAGTTTTTTTTTTTTTTTTTTTTTTACACAGTTTTAGATTGTAATATTCGCTACATTACAATTTCTCTTCGGAATTAGTAACATACTTAATCTATCTACAGATGTAATTAATAATGTGTAATAAAATGTACTGTACATTTAGGTGTTTGCATTAAAAAGTTAGATGTCAGTAATTTAGTAGTTTAGCTGTCAAAACATTAATAATCATACACCCAAAGTCCAATAAAAAAATATTTAAAAAGTATAATAATAATAATAATAATAATAATAATAATCAAATGTAGTATTTTAAATGATGTTTATTTATCTTTTTGTTGAATGAAAGTATTAGACTAGATTATTTATTAATTTTTTTAATATCATGCTTTACTTCCTGCTAATAAATTCTGTTCACTTGTTCAGTCAACTCACCGTTATGCAGCCAGGACACCCTGATTGGCTGACTCCCTGCAACGATGCCCGTTAGCGTGATGTCACTTCCTCGGTCAGCCACACAGTCCTCAAGAGGTTTGAGGAAAAGTGGCGTTTCCACATTGAGCTTTGCTTTGGTCAGAAGAATGAGAGATAAGAGAAGGATTAACATTAGAGCGTTACAATGCAAAACGAGATTCTTCCCACAGAACTATTTAACACCCACCGTGCCTTCTAGGGGATGTTTACGGTTAACAGTTAAGAGTCAATGACTTCAACAAGCTCTTCTCATCTTTCACCTCTGCCTCGCAGGCAGCCTGCATGGAAGATCGTAGATCTCAGTACTTAACTCTTGGTAAAGACTCTCAGGTTACAGAGAGCTTCATTAAAGACTTCCAGTTAAGTCTTGCAGTAATCCTATCCTACAGCATGCTGTGTGTTACAGGCGCTTCTGATTGAATTAGATCTAGATTATTTCCCAACAAAATTCAAAACTTACAAAAATTTTAATTCACTTTTGCCCATTTTCCTTTTCCGATATATATAGATTTATATCCTCATGCTGAAAAACTGAGGGCGATTTCAGATCTTTCAGCTCGTACTGTGTGCATCTGCATCTGAGATCAAGGTTAAGACAAAATTTTTCCTTTGAGGCTGTTGTTTTGTCTGCCGCATCGTAACAGAAACAGTAACAAAGACCCTTAATGTAAATTGTTCAGGTTTACAGGAAGCCTCGGTGGGAGGGGGGCGGGGGGGGGGGGGGGGGGGGGGGAATAATGGAAAATGGTGTGTATAACCAGTGAGTCATTAAACGTAGGTGCATCATTCGCATTCCACTGAGTGATACATCACAACAGATTTTATCAGGAACACACACGGGGAAACAAACACACACCTCTATCTGCCGTAGAGTCCAGTGCTTGGATAACAAAAACATTAAATTAGCATTTGGGTTTAAATAATCAAATAAAAAAATTAAAAAATCATAAATAACCAAGATCAGAGATCATGTAAATGAATGATTTATAACGTTGCATAGTAATAAACAAAATAAATAAATACATAAATAAATCACAGTTACGTTTGATAGTCAAAGTGAAAGTATGTCCACACACACACACACACACACACACACACACACACTGTTAGGAACCTCCACTAGAGGTCACTGTTTATGTCTGTCGGTCTTGTGTAGTTCATGTTGGTTGACTCAGTTTCCCAGAAGGCACCTCAGTCGGGTGATGAGTGCTCACCTGGACTGAGGTGCCTCATTAAAGCTTCTATAAATAGCAGTCTGTTCTGGGAAACTGGGTCGAGCATTGTTTGTCTGTAGGTTTGTTTGTTTTTGTAACTACCGTCATGTGGGCACTCCTTTTTGTTTAAGTTTATATTTCAGTTATATTGTTTTACCTTTGTTTGTCTAGGGCTCTACTGTTTGTTCTCCTTATGTTCCTTGTGTTGCTGGATTCATGGAGCTATCCTGTTTCATGTTTAGCTAGGCTGTCTCCTCCTGTGTCCTGTGTAAGTACTGTTCTGTCTTCTGGTTTAGTTTTGTGTAGCCACATGCAGGCCTTAATTGCTAGTAGGGTTAGCCCTTAGTAGGGTTAGCCTCCTGTAGGCTAGCCTCTAGGGGAATTGACTGCTAGTGGTTCTGGTCGCTAGTAGGTTAGCCGCTAGTTTGGAGTAGCCTCATGTGTGCTTTGCCTTTGTGTTCACTTCCCCACCATTAGGTCAGTACTAACCCGGTTAGCCACTAACCCCTTTAGATACTAACCTGGTTAGGTCAGCATCCAGTGTCCCCAGCATTCCATGTAGCTACTAACCCAACTAACCACTAACCCAGCCTGTCCCATCTCTTGTCCAGTCTCTAGTCTGTCCAGTCTCTAGTCTGTCCAGTCTCTAGTCTGTCCAGTCTCTAGTCTGTCCAGTCTCTAGTCTGTCCAGTCTCTAGTCTGTCCAGTCTCCAGTCCTGTCTAGCCCTGTCTCTCCCGTCTCCTGTCTCTCCAGTCTCTAGTTCCCCTATGTGTCTTAGTTAGCTCAGCTCCATGTTTCCTCATCCCCAGTTCTCTTTGTCGGTCCCCTGTGTCAGCTCCTGGCTCCCATGTCAGCTCTTGTCCCTGTGTTGGCGCGCCGTTCCCTGTCGGTTCCTGGCTCCCATGTCAGCTCTTGTCCCTGTGTTGGCGCGCCGTTCCCTGTCGGTTCCTGGCTCCCTTGTCAGCTCTTCTCCCTGTGTTGGCGCGCCGTCCCTGTTTTTCCTGAGCCCTAGTTTGAGTTTGTTGTTTTGGTTCCTTTGTTTGTTTGTGTCTGTTTTTGAGTTCTGTTAAATAAAGACTTTTTCTGTTTGCAACACCCCTCTGCCTTCATGCCTACCTCCATGCCCACGGCAACCCCATCAGCCGGGTCTAGCCAGCACCCCCAGCTAGACCCATGACACACACACACACACATAATTTGACAACACATTGGGACTAAAGAGCTGTGTGGCCAGAAGAAAAACACTTTTAGCGAGACTCAAAAAGACTTGAATCTTCTAGTAAACATAAAGATTGGACTTTTGGAGCAATGGAAAGAGGTCATGTGATCTGATGAACTCCGATTGATCCTATACCAGAGTGATGGGCGTGCCAGGTGAAGAAGGGAAGCTCATGAAGCGATGCACCCATCATGCATAGTGTCCACTGTATAAACCTCTGGAGACAGTGTTATGATGTGGTGTTGCTTCAGTCGCTCAGGTCGAGACTCAGCAACGTTATGTGGCAATAAAATGAAGTCAAAAATGAAGTCAGCTGACGACCTGAATGTACCTGAATGTACTGAATGACCAGGTTATCACATCTATGGAGTTTTTCTTCCCTGAGGCGCAACCATATTCCAGGATTCAGATTGTGAAAGAGTGGCTCTGGGAGCATGAGGAATCATTTTCTACACATGATCTGAACAAGAAATAGTCACTGAAGGTCTTTGAGTTGCCCTGGAGAAGACGTTACAGAGTGGCTTGACTGTCCCGTCAATACAAGAAAGAATCCTGTACGTAATCAAAAGTAATGGTAGACAAATTAAATATTAATCTGTGGCTTTTTTTTTTATTTTATTTATTTTTTTGTCTTTTGGCCAGACAGTCCAGATGAATTAGCTACCTTGGGAATAGCTAACAGTTTCGCTAAATTTGCTCGGATTACCCAAACTGTCTAATGCCTAAGTTGACAATTACATTTCAATATTTATTAAACAGATACAGTATAGTTCTAAGCTTCCAAAGAGCCAGACTTTTTTTTTTTTTCATGTAATCTTGAGTAATAGTTGTCCAGGTGTTTTCCTGACGGACGTTTTGGCTCTCATTTTTGTCAAGTTGTTCTTTCTCATTTTCAGTCCAGTCCCTGTACCCGAGCAGTTTCAGAATTTTTTTTTTTTTTCATTAGTTAAGCCACACAGTGACCCATGAATCATTGAAGCATAAAAACTTAAGGCATGAACCAGTGAGAAACAGGTGCAGATGATGATAGATGATCAGGTTGACTCCGGTGATTAGTATACTGCTGATGCTAAATAAAATTTTTTTAAAAAAATTGTAAATAAAATAAAGTACCATTTTTTTATGTTATCTTTAGGCACTTTATTGTCTTTCACATGAAAAACATCCCATTTCTTTATTTTAATATAATATGAAGAAAAGAGCAGAGACTCAGGACCTCGGTATCTTTTTTATGTCCAGATTAGATCTTCCTATTCATAACCGAAACTGACCCTTCGTTAATTTAAACACACTAGTAAATCACAGCTTTCCTCATCCTTCCAGTTTGCCTTTCATTATGTTGCCACATGAATTCTGATCTGACCTTTTCAATTCAAGTCACACTCCCACTTTTTAAGGCGTATTCAATCACCAGGTCTGGTTTGGATTTTTACATTTTTGTGTCTAAACATTCTTGAGGGGGAAAAAAAAATAAAAAATTCACATCCTTGTCACATTAAGATAAAAAATAGAATTTGTCTCATAAACCTTATTTGTTTATTTGTTTAGCTGGTTTCTATGGCGAATGTTCCTAGCTGGTGATTTTGTGTTATGTTAAATTCACTTTGACAGACGTGTAATACATGTCCATTGGTACATAAACAAAAAAAAAACAAAAAAAAGATCCCAACCCACAAAGGGCACTACTTGGTTTGTGGAACAGTGTCATTGTTTACCCTTCAAAGCACATTAGCTTTCCATTTTATGCCATTTGGGATTCAACAATGGGAACAGGTGGTTTACCTGTGGATATTCTAAAATTGGAATAACTGAAGACATAAAAGGAGAGATATTAGATTCTCAGGACTGTTGACCACCTTAATGCTTTATTCTTCTTATCCACTGGCTAAATATTACTACAAACTACTTTTACCCCTGAATATCTTCCACACGCTGAACATGACCTCACAGACACCCACAACTGGCAAGTGCCTGCTTAGATAGACAGGAAACGAGTGTACAGGGGTAACACCTACGTAGACAGCACAAGCAATTCTTAGAAGCTCGTTCACACATTTCTGTGTTTCTTAATGTACAATTTTGCCCTTTATATTTTGGCTATGTCTTCTACCAGAGTCTGAGGCTAGCTCTGCGATGTTCTTCTGTCTGTTTTTATACTCCTTTATAGTCAGATACCACATCAGCACGTCTGATCGGTTTTCAGAATGCTATTAGCATTAGCATGTACCTCTCAGCAGCACATCATTTCAAGTTTGAGGTTTACAGTCCCAGTGATTACAGTTTATTCTGTACTTGTAGACGCAACAGGGAAGGAAGTTTTGAGTCAAAAACAGCACCAGGATTTCCTGCAGTGATCAAGCTGAGGCTTGTTTTCGCATGAACATATATTTCAGTACAGACAAAATCTGAACGCTGTTGTGTGTATTTAGTATTTAGTAGGTTTTTCCGATAGAAAAACAACAATGCGTACTAAACAAAATTCCACTTTAAAATCCAACCCAATAAGCAAACCATGTTTTTTTTATTCTTGTTGCCAAAATAACAAAGAAATAGTTCTGTCCATAACTGGAGACATATAAAATAGACTTTACAGATTAACAGAACTGTCCACCACCTCCATTCTTCTATTGCAGCGATTTTCTTTTGCAGAAAAACTATTTTGAAACACTTTAGAATAGCCTAAGCTAACTAACTGTTCCTAGCGTGATCGCAAATAGCGTAAAACGGAAAGCTTGTTGCAATCCCTTGTTCCACACATCAAGTAGTGTTCTTGTTTCCACCAGTTTTACTTTTTTTTTTGTGGTCACCAACACAAAGCTTTTCGAGCAAATCTGTTGTTTAGAACAGTTATTCTTCTCTGAAGAACCTTTTCCTGTTAGCTTCACTTTGAAGAGTGCAGGTCAGTGTTTAATGATGTGTTGAGTTACAGCACGTTGCTGCTGAACGCTTGCTTCAGAAGGTTTCTATACCAAAAGCTTTGTCAACAGTTCCTGGTTCAATTCACAAGTTTACATCCATGCATTCATTCTAAGATGTTATCGATTCTATGGTAGAAAATCATATATGGTTGGGAAAAAAAAAAAAAAACAAGTGAAAACCACGTTTTAATTTAACGAAGAACGTTGCTGAATTGTTGGCATGGTGATGTTTTTTGCTGGAAAGCAATTATTGCGTTTATATCTCCGCAAAAGGAAGTTTTCCTCAAAGGTAAAACCTTCACAACAGACAAGTTCACCGTTTCCTGGTAACATACAATGACAGTTAACAAAAAGCAAAGAAAATGACTTTTGGTCATTTTGGATGAAGGTGATATGATGTCATCGAGAACAACTGCTACTTCGCCCCACAACATTCAATGTAACAATAAAGGATTTTAAAAAGAAGATGCCGTCATTCTTTAATTATTAAGGGCATTAAAGCAACTGTTTATTAAAGTACTGTAGTATAAGAGGACTTTATTGCAGAATAACCCATTTTGCCATTATAACACCAAGATGTTGAATAATTTAAATCAAGCACACACTCAGATGTTGTATTCCTTGCAACCTAGCATACCTAGCATTCCTTGCATACAATATCTAGTTAACGCTGGACTTTTTAACATTTAGATTTAGCGAAAAAATGAGGGTTGTTCAAGTCAAACCCGGACTTAAACCGTAAACATTGGATAAAAAGCAAAGAAACTGACTTAGACAGATAGCTACATACAGTACATATAAACATAGTGATGTTTACGCGCAGTACAATGATGAGACTCTTATCATTCACACACTACTTGCACATAACAGAAACTCGGCTGGGAGTTATCGCCACATGCCGTGTACAGTCCTGACCTCGCTCCAAGACATTTACAGTACACATATTCCATTCATTAAAAGGAGTTCCTGGGAGGCCGGCGTTTCATATGTGAAGCAGGCGGTCGGATTATGGCTCTGGTGTCCTGAGGGAACTTTCTACATTGATGATATCCAAGCATGAGTGAAACACTGGGATAAGTGTATAAGTGTGGCAGAAGATTATATAGAGAAAATAAAGGGAGTTTTCATTCGGTCGCAGGACTGCGTTTTGTTATGCTGCAAAATCAAAAGTCCCGATATGACTATTTTTCTGCTGTTAACACGACAACGACCTTTCTGTACTGTAGGTATTTCTTGTTTGCCAATAAACAAACGTGACTTCCTCTAGCACTGAGCCGTTATTCAACCCCTGTGCCATGTAGGTCGTATAATGTGCCATAAAACGCAAGGAGTTTCTATTAGTTCCTAATAAAGTCACAGATACTGTATATCTCATCTCACTTATACCTGTTATTACAGCTGAGCCCGATTGCTGGATGTCTGAACGAAAATATGAACATATAGACGTCAAAAACAGGTCTGATACCGTCACCATTGTCATATAGCAATAAAATCAACAAAACACCTTCGTTAAGGGTGACATGCTGTGACGGTTCAAATGACTGCAATTATCTTTTACCACTAAGGCTCACCTCTACGCATGACAACCAGCACAAAGCACATTGCACAGCCTCCTGTATATACAGTAAAACACACTTACCAGAGTTGAGTGGACTCTCTAAGCTCTTCCCCTGTGTAGTGATGAAGGAGCGTGAGGCTGCTCCAGATGCTGACAGCTGGATCCTAAGAGTGGACACATAACGTTTCTGTCCCCCACACACACTCATAGTCTTAAAAAAAAAGAAAAAAAGAAACTGTTAGAAGAATTGTTAGACAGATAGACAGATGCTGCCTGGACCTAAACAAACAACAGACACATTTCCGACGGGAACGCTTATCAAACTTCCTCCCTTTCTTCTCTGCTGTCTCTTACTTTCTTTCACAGGCGCGCAATCTCTCGGTTCATGCGGTGCATACACACTATCTCGCTCTCACTCTCTTTCACTCTCTCTCTCTCTCTTGTCTGTACACACGCCTCTATTCCCTCCCTCCCTTCCTTTCAGTAGCCTCAGGGTCTTGTTCACATTGGGGGACTTTGTCGTATGGATTTTGTTTACTTTTTTTTTCCTCATTCCTTTGCCAGGTAACCGCAGGGTTATCAACTGAACTTTGGCTAGGTTACATCACGCTGCGACAGGCGGACTGGCATCGTAAATCCTTTTAACCAGCACTTTTGAGAGAGAGAGAGAGAGAGAAAGAGAGAGAGAGAGAGAGAGAGAGAGAGAGAACGTCACTGTCTGAGTAATCCAACGTTATTTGTGTGGTAGCATTATTCGAAGCCATCAAAATAATAATAATGATATGAATATGAATATGAATATGAATAAAAACATTAGACAAGTTCAGACACCCTGTCCCAGTTTGTCTGTTAGTCTGTGCAGTCAAGTGGAAGTGAATATGTTGACTCTAAGCATGACAGCTCTAAACGAATCCCACATGGGCAAAATGAAGGCCGTGAACAAACAAGTTCTAAGCAAGAAGACTGCAATCACACCAGCACCCATGAATACCCCCTGGGCATGGGAGAAAGGGGAACAGCGAAACTCCTCGTTACTTTCCCATGATCCACAGGTGAACAGGCTTATTAAGGAGCCTGGACTAGAAATGTTACTGTAGCATTTACAAAGAGATAAAAAAAAAGAGATAGTGTCCTTAGGGACTGTGTTTGCATAGGGTGAACAATGTGTGGAATGCCCCCATACCTGTCCACCAGAGACTGGTTCAGCTGTTATAATTACAAGCCTATCTAGATAGCTAACAATCACCGTTCTCAGTGGAACTGCAAAGCCTTGCTATGTATTGCATAAATCATGAGCCTTTTCACATCCTCAAACTGATGCGGGATTTTATTTAAAGAAAAGCAAGCTGTAGATCGACATCCTTATACGGTATGTTACACAGTTCAGTAGTTCCTCTGAACTCTTAAGTGGTGCTTAAGCAAGCTTTACACGGCCAAGACACAGTGTTGGTGTTGATTGAAAAAAAAAAAATTATGTTATACATATCATTTAGAAAATGCGTGTTCCAAAGAAGCTCCTTCTGTAACTGAGTTTATAGAAGTGACCGATCCCGCTTCAGCCGTTTTGAAGAGATGATTATACATGTGCCCCAGAAATGGCCATTTTTCAGCATTATACTGTCTCGCTTCAAACAATAATCATTTAAAATGCAAATTATTAATATTTCTTTAGAAGTCTTGATACTAAAGTTGGTGTATGCTTCTAGAAGCACGTGCCCTGTAAAAACTGTTGCTTAAATAGTTTTTTTGGTAAAAGCTTAAAAAGCAAAAAATAAAAATAAATCTGTAGTGTCTGTAACCATGTGAAATTCATGTTACAATATCTGAACAATGTAGCATTTTAGTATAATTCACTTTTTCAGGTTTATGTGAAATCTAAATCGGCCAAGTTTCATATGAACGGCAGTTATAAAATCATTAATTGATTCGATTTAAACAAGAAACGAACATGCAATTGTTCAAAAACATTACTTGCCAAAGTTAACACCCATACATAATACATTTGTTGTATTTGGGTCATTAAACCAGTTCAAATATTTGGCTTCAATTGCAGATTGCGCAATAACAAGGCTATGTTTTCCAGGAGAAGGGATTACGTCCTGTCAAACCCTGTCCATGTGAAAAGAAAAGAACATGTCTATCATTTTAAACTCTACAGTATATTTAGCTAGACAAGTGACCAAGATCAAAACAGGTCAACGTACAAGTGCCAAATTGAATTCCAAAACATGAAGTCCTACAGCCCTATTCAACGCTCCCCTAAAACTGCCTGTGTGTTTGTGGCTCCTAGAGTCAGACTTCATTACCCAGGTCTGAATATACCAAAAACGTCCCGCGCTTCATGTGTATATCCTCATCTTAAACACTTTCTTGTTCCTCTGGTCAGGAGATGCAACATAAACGTCAGATTAAACCTGAAAAAAAAGCAAACTTGGTGTGGGGGGTGGGAATCAGCAAGCTGCACATGGCCCATTAAATCAACATTACTTTCAACAAGACACATCTGGCTGTAAAATCCTGCCAAAGTATCCCACATTCAAAGTATGTAAATCCCCAAATTATCCCAGAATCTCGCCCACTCCTTTCAGATTCACAAACTCCCCCCCCCCCCCCCCCCCCCCTTCTCTGTCATAGTTCATACTTCTCTGGTTGGTTCAGCCCAATCGCTATACAGTGTATCGTGGACCATGTGCTCAATAATGACTGCCACAAGGACCATTCCATGGGGGGTTCTCATGGGGGTTGCCGCAAGACAGGAAGTCATATGGTCTGGCTTCAGGAGATACTTCTATTTCAGCTTTCATAGATCCAAATAAACCAACCCTGTAGCTCATTACTGTGCCCCACCCCATGGAAAGGCCATTCATGTTGTGTGAATCGCATAAGTCCTGAGCCATGTGCATACAATCCCATGCATGGACATACGCACAATCACTCACCAACGCCACTTGCACATTTACAGGAGCTCGGCTCGGAGTTATTGCCACATACAGTCCCATACAGTCCTGACCTCCTTCCAGTCCATTTCCACATGTTTGGAGTTCCTGGGAGGCCGGAGTTTCAGACATGAAGCAAGCAGTGTGATCATGGCTCCGGTGTACTGATAAAACTTTATACCTTGATGGTATCCAAGCACTAATGAAACACTCGGATAAGTATAGAGAGAGTTTTTACTCTCATAACTCACTCACTCACCCATCATCTATACCACTTACCACTTAATCCTGTATTCAGGGTCACGGGGGGCCTGGAGCCTATCCAAGGAGACGTAGGGCACAAGTCGGGGTACACCCTGGATCGGGTGCCAATCCATCGCAGACAATTCTGCGCAACCAATGACTTGAATACCCCTCATATCATACATATGTATTGTGTAGTCACTCCTGGCCTGTGTTTTCTTCCATTACCTACATATGGGAACAACTTCAGCTTAGTGTAAATGCCTTAATATATTTCCTTAAAGAGATTTTTATAAGCTTATTTGATTAGTATTAGAACTGTTAGGAGAGTATCACTTCAAATTCTGTGGGATGTTTTTCCTCAGGCAGCCTTGCCTGACCTTAAAATACAAGCCTACGCAGTAATTTCCGGTATGCTGTTAACAGATCTGAAAGTAGGGATGTCATGTATAGACATCTGGAGGGACTGGCATTACAGGAATGCAGTCACCAAAATAAAGCCGGCACAGACACGTCAATACACGCCGAGCAATCGGTTTCACATACAGTGCATCCATTGCCTATATGTGCAGGAGGTATCTACTGATCACACGCTCCGATAACGCCCATATGTAATACACCACCACACCATGCCATACCGCAGGAACTAACCTGTAGTGAACATCACAAGTGCTCCTTAATGGAGTAGGTTTTAACCAGGGTTAACCTGTTATGGAGTTATGGTTCCACTAAAGGGCGTATGTTAAAAATAATTTTCAAAGAACATCCAAGGGGCCGTCCTGTTTGTGGTTCTACAAACCTTATCGGAAAAAGAATTAATTAAAAGACTTCAGGGCATGTGTTATATGGGAATAATTTAATAATAAAAATAAAGTGGTGTGATGAAGTCCAACAACAAGCTGCATTACTGTAACCACTTCAATGGTGATTAGTCTCCAATTAGCTCTTAGTTTTATTGCTCTTATACAGTACCACAGCAATTTCCCAGTGATTACCAGTACAGACAAGACGTCCCACTTTCTATCCATTTATTGGTATATCCTATGCTGTTATATCATCTGGAATAGTCGCTTAGACCTTAGACTCCTTCAATGAATGTCATCCTTAGGATACAGTGGAGAACTTTATATGAAACAGAGATAACGCAGTATGTTATGATTCCTGCCTGTGGTCTGTGTGCATGGAGTTTGCATGTTCTCCCTGTGCTTGGTGGGTTTAGGCTAGTTAGATTAGGCTGACTGGCATTCCCAAATTGCCTGTAGTCTGTGTCTGAGTGGGTGCGAGTCTACAGATGGATTAGCACTCCATACAGGGTGTACCCCACCTCATACCCCAAGTCTCCTGGGATAGGCTCCAGACCCCCCCCCCACCCCCCACCCCCACCCCCCATGACCCCGTATACAGGATAAAGCGGTATAGATGATGATGAGTGAGTGAGTGAGTGAGTGAGTGCTCCCTCTGAGCTCGTTTACATCCTCTGAACTAATTTCGGAGCTTGTGGTGGAAAAGAGATGACGATCGTGTGTGCTTTTGTTCCTGTTCATGCACCGACAAGTGCGACATTAATAAGTCCACCATCTGGAAGAGCTTCACATCAGGAGAGTTGATCTTGAGGAAAAACAAGACCTCATATCTTAAACCAGATCTTCATTTTTTAAGATACCATAAGTACACCAAGATCCCAAAAGTTATTACTTCATTCTTAAGTAAAAGGAATGCTAAATGGCAAGTTATGCGTTGTCCAGAGGATACAGCATGAAAATATCTGTAACAAACCTGATGGTAAGATTATCCAAATGAAGTAGACCAAATCAGAACATTTTTTTTTTTTTTTTTTTTAATCAAATGGCGCACATACTGTACAGTAACCTTTTCAGACGATCACAGTCCAGTTTTAACTTTGTACAAATGATGTTCAAGTCAAACTGGGACTTTTGATTGTGCAGAATGACAGCACACTGTGACCAAAGTAAACACTCCCTTTATCTCCTGCTACACTGATGCACTTATCCCAGTGTTTCACTAGTGCTTGGACCATCCATCAAGGTAGAAAGTTCGCTCAGTGCACGGGAGCCATGATCGGACCGTCAGGGCCCGCTTCTGGGGCCAATTCTTCCCAATGATGTTCAATATGGCGGAGGTCAGACCTCTTTGCAGGCCAGTTGACTTTGTTCTCTCCTACCTTAGTTAATATTGTGACTTGATGACATGACTAGATGGCACAGGGACATCGTCATGCTGCGACAGGTTCGGACCTCAGAGTTCCAGCTAAACGAATTTGTAAGGCTATAACTTCTAATTTCTACTTCAGAACTTTGTAGCATTTTTGTAGCAACTTGTTGGTACATTTCACTTTCACAAAGATTTCCGGAATTTTCCACAGAATTGCTCGTGGGCGTACAAAACAAACAAACAAACAAAAAAAAAACAAACGTAATAAGGTTGTAATATGAACACAGAGCCTCATACGTGCACTTTGTGCTGCCAACACCAGTGAGTCAGTCCACCGTGTGACAGACACATAACCTCCCTGGAACTGCTAATCTCTGTGCCAAAATTTAAAGGTTCAGTAAAGTGGAGCTGCTAATGTCACAGTATGTGAAGAAATTCTAGAGGCGTTTGTGCTTCCATCTTTGTTGCAACAGTTTGTAGAAGAACGACATGAATGTGACGGTCAGGTGTTTATAGACTTTTGGTCATAAGATAAGATAAGCTCGTGTGTTGTGTATCCAAAGGACGGGTCCATGTAGTAGTCATCAGAAGAACCAAAACTGAAAGGTTGGAGTTTAAGGATTTCAGATCTTGGAAACCCTTAAATCTCAAGCAGCTCAGATCCATGACGGCAACACAATACACTGTAGGTCAATGATCCCTCACTTCCTCATCATCTCTGTATTCAGGGTCAGCCTATCCAAGGAGAATTAGAGCACGAGGCGTACACACACACTCACACACTGCAGGTCTTTGGATTGTGGGAGAAAACCGGAGTACCTGAAGGAAACCCACCAACAACATGCAAACTCCATGCACACAGTCGAACCTGGCCATGAATCGAACCCAGGCAGTGATGGTGCAAGTTGACAGTGATAACCACTACACACCATGCTGAAAGGTCAAAGATGATGAAAAATCATGAGAAATCATGTAACAAAAAAAGAAAAAATGCTTATATGGAAGCATTGCTGGTGTGTGGTAACAAAGAGGCTTCAAACCTGAAACTGTGCATTTGGGTTTTTAAATGTGTCAGGCAGAACGAAAGTTATCATTACTTTTATAACATGTGAGTTGTACCACTACAGGAATACGGGAATGGTGTCACAACAATGTAGAACTCTCAAAATGTGCATATTATTATTATTATTATTATTATTATTATTATTATCATCATCATCATCATCATCATCATCATCATTATTATTATTATTTGGTCAACCAAAAAAAGGTGTATCTGTGCTATGTGTTTTTTTGCAACATTTTTTCATGTTTTCATGTTTGGTATAGTTAGATAAAATATCAAATGAACTAAAATTCATGCTGCACAATCCTAAGCCTAATAAACATATATAGGGCTTAGGATTGTGCAGCATGAATTTTAGCTCATTTTATCCAATTATACCTACATATATAACCCAATAACCCATTCCTTCAAAATCTCTTGTTATTTTATATATTATTAGCCAATGAAAAAAACGATACATGCTGTATACTGTATGTAATTTATCTCTTGGGTGATACGTAAATAACTCAGTATATCAGTATTGACACGTTTATGAGCTCTGTCGCTTGCTGTCAATCAGCGTCAAACTGAGATTAACACATTATCGGCTTCAGGAGACATGTAATACCTGAGATACAGGTAATGTACGTCATGTGTCACAGCTGCCCACGCACTGCCTACCTGGAGTTACTAATACAGAGTAATGCTAATTAACTCTAACAAATGTATGATAAAACCAACACGACTTAAAGGGTACATTTTTTTTAAGAGACAAGCATCTTAAGTAATTTAAGGATTTGCATCAGCTGTGCAACCACTTCTAACCCTACAGTAATGATAAGGAACTGAGTGTCTTTTTTATGCTAATACAGTTAATGTTGTGGAATGTCCAAAAAACAAGTTAGTTCCTGTTATCACCCATGCTACAGGCAGCTACACATTGTCGCCTCTATTTAACTCTAATCTGAAAGGAAAAAAAAAAAAAAAAAAAAAGGAAAAAATGTAGCTTGTCTTGTTACTGACAAACCAGAAACCCTTCTATCCTAAAAACCTTCCCATGAAAGGAATCTCACTGATCGCTCATAAAGCACTGACACTGGAGACTCCTTCCACCAACTTTAAACAATTCTATTCAATTTTATTTGTATAGCGTTTTTATCGAAAGTTATGATCATTGAATAGAAATGTGCAAAAGTATGTATGATCAGATTGTTCCTGATGAGCGAGCCGAGGGCAACGATACTGAAGGAAAAACTCCCTGAGATGACAACAGGAAAAAACCTTCAGACTCAACAGGGAACCCATCCTCATTTGGGTGATAACGGATAGCAGGGATACTGTGTGTTATGAGTACAGCTGGACGTTCAATATAACAGTTTATTAAAAATTGATTTATTAACAGTTGAAGCAATTTCCCTCTGAGATTAATAAAGTTCTGTGAATCTTAAATGTCTTTAAGATAATATGGAGTGCAGTTCGTTATTGGAGGCTCGGGTACAAAACTGTAGGGAATTCCTGTCCTGAACTATAGAGTCCTTAAAAGAACAGCTGCCTGTCCAGGATCGTCTTCATTATAAAGTCGAACCGTCCCCAGTCACCACATGCATCCCAAGCAGAACTCACGGGGGATCCATGTGATGAGATCTCCAACCAGCGCCCTCTAGAGGATATCCCTGACCTATACAGTGCATGATATCCAAATAGACTTTTTTTTTTCTAGGTGTCATCTGTATTATTATTATTAGTAGTAGTAGTAGTAGTAGTAGTAGTAGTAGTATTAATAATAATAATAATAATAATAATAATAATAATAATAATAATTTCTTAAACAAATAGCCTCAGATTGATGCTAATGTTTCTAAAAAGGAGTTTCAGTCAACTCTAATAATAATGACAACAATAACAAAGAAATTTAACAATAATTTTCATAACAACCTGAAGAACTTTTAATTGCATTATTTAAAAATTAGCTTACTTAATACTTTTATTATTTATACTACTATTACTAACGACACATTTCCTTATTCCTGACTTACAGTACCAGTCAAAAGTGTGGACGCACCTTCTAACTGAAAGTTTTTTGTCTAGTGATTTATTTTCTACATTATAGAACAATACTGAAGATTTTAAACCTATCAATTAACGCATATGGCATTATGTAATTCCAGGTAATAGCAGCAGTCAGTTGTTATAAAGACAGAACAGTATTGTCAAGTGCGTTGCAAAACGCATCAAGCACCATGATGAAACTGTCTCTCATGGAGACCTTCAGGAAAGCAAGACCACAACTGACCTCTGCTGCACAGGAGAAGTTCATTTACAGTCAATAGCCTCAGAAATGACCAATTAACAAAGAAGTGGGGCACCATGATGAGTCAGATGGGTCCAGAGGGTAAAGAGGGTCTGAATCACCGGCAGCTCAGGAGTGGGATGTGTAGAGACAGGGAAGGACAGGGAGAGGGAGAGAGAGAGAGAATAGTTTTGGTCACACTCACATACATCCTGTCGCATGCACAATTTTTACAAACAGTAAAAGGTAAGGACTCTCATTAAATATCAATACTACGTGTCTTACTTTTTGTTTCTTTGTATTCTTTATTTTAAACATTGATATGTAGATCGTCTGCGATAAGTAACTTTGTATGAACAGTTTACTACAGAAACGAATTTAGACCTGCGATTCGATTTGCAGTCAGGAAAAATAACCAAGAACGTCTGATTATTCCAAATAAGGAATTCAACAGTGCTGTGGTATAAAGTTAAATAAAGGAACATTTACAGAGACTGGTCTTTAAAAAAAAAATAAGGCACTTCTCTGAGCCTACTGTGTGAAATGAAAAACATGGCAATGAACATTATTATTATTAATGATGTGAATCATTCATTTTGCATTTTCTTTAGCTGGTGCGTTTTCAGGGACTCATGAACACCAACTACATAAACATGGGTTTTGCAGCTGCACTGTTGTCTGAGCTGCTGTTAAAAGAAATTAGCCAACACCTTCAGACTAACTGGATTCGTGATTTCAATAATACTGTGCAATACTATTCGCGTAAGAGTATGGCATGGCACATAAATGGTTTACCTTTATTCAAATTCACTTGTGCTTTATTTTGAAAAGACTATGCTTTGTATAGCTCCTGGACGCAGTGCCGGTCAGAGAAAATGGGAGGGTTATCGGGAAGGGCGTCTGGTGTAAAGCCTGTGCCTAATTGTTTGTGCAGATCAGCACAGGTTTCGAGAGCAGCCTAAAGACCGGAACACAAAAGATGTGATCACTTGGTCATTCAATACATTCAGCATTCAGGTCGTCAGCTGACTTCATTTTATTGCCCTCATACCGCTGCTGAGCCTGGACCTAACCTACTGACCATGATGTCTCCAGTGGCTTGTACAGTGTGCATTGTACATGATGGGTGATTTATGATTGCAGGCGTGGCGTAAGTGCCAAAGAAAACAATAAATGTAACACACAAACAAAAACAGGAATCGAAATCAGAGAATGAACCAACAAACAGGGAACAGGAAACCAATAGGACAGAGTGAATAAGACGGAACAGATGCAAGGGCGCGTTCTGATCGGCCTGAAGTACCCTGCGAAGTACACTACACAGTGTGTTCAGCCATGTTAAGTGTGATTCCAAACAAAGTGGAAATGTTCAGTTCAAGGGGAACTTGCGACCTTTGTAGTGAACGACTGGTTTTCACTTCACCCGAAAAGGAAAAGGAAAATGAAACATTTCCCATAAGTCATGGCATCTAACTGGAGTGTGAAAAAAATGGAGCTCGAAAAAGGATTTATATATCTATGATCATTATTATCGAGGACAACACATTAGATTGCATTTTAATTTAATTAAGAAATCATTAGTATTATATAGGCTAGTAATCCGAAAAACAAAAATCACCCTACATCTTTAACCAATTATTATTAATAATCAATAATTTATTTTCAATAAGGTATAAACGTTTCAATAGTACTGTATGTTTTATAATGGTATCGGCTTTTTGTTTCAATGAATATTCAATTTTTAATGCCGCATGTGAAAATTCCACAGCAGAAGTGACAGGTAGCCGAGATGCTTATGTTACCATGGTAACCATCACACGGAGGAAGTGACGTCTGCGCTGGTCACTTCGCATGGTGTTGACAATGGTGGAGTTTTGTGAAGTTTGCTTACGTACAGTGGAACCTCGGATTGCGAGTAATGTGGTTTACGAGTGTTCCGCAAACCGAGCAAAGATTTTAAATAATTTTTTTATTCGGAAACCGAGCAAATATTAGTTTACGAGCGCCGAGTATCATGCTTCACACATGCGACTCTTATTTTGACACCGAGCGTCACTCTCTCACCTTGTCACTCATGTCAGTCTCAGAGAGATTCTTTTTTTCCTGTTAAAACGGTGTTTCCGTTGTGTGTGTGTGTGTGTGTGTGTGTGTGTGTGTGTGTGTGTGTGTGTGCGTGCGTGTGTTTGTTGTGAAACTGTTGTGAAAAAGCGAGGTGGGGAGAGGGGGGAGGAATGTTACTGTGTAAAACGAGGCGAGGGAGGGGGCTAATTCCACACACACACACACGGCGCGTGCGCGCACCAATGGGAACACTTATCTGTCGGGATTTATTTGTACTTTTTTTAAAGGTAAAGTGCCGATTAATTTGTTTAATTTTCATTTTATAGATTGTATTAATTATTTTTATGTATTTATTTTTGGGGGCTGTGGAACGAATAATTTGAGTTTTCATTATTTCTTATGGGAAATTATGATTTGGTTTAAGAGTGTTTTGGAATACGAGCCCACTTCCGGAACGAATTATGCTTGTAATCCAAGGTTCCACTGTACTCTGAATTCTTAGAGAAATTTGGTATTCCAATACCTCCATGTGAATTTAGTATTGTAGTTGACGCAATACCAGCAGGATTTGTGAGACTTCTGCAGGGCTTTAATGATTCCTTTAAGTATTCAATGATTAAAGAGACTTGTTTAAATGGTATTGATATTAAAGACAGAAAATGTAATAACAAATTTTTAAGATGTTTGATTCACTCTGCCCTGCAACATTTCGTCATAAACACTTTTGGAATAGCCAATTTGAGAATATTGACTGGAAATTGATTTGGACGTATAACAACAAATACTGTGTTAATAACAAAGTTAGTGAAGTATACTTTAAAATTATACACATCATTTATCCAACTAACCAATTTCTCAAGAGATATAAAGCTGATCTTTCTGAATTTTGTTCTTTTTGTGGAATGTATGTGGAATCTGTATTGAATCTCTTTTTTGATTGTATATATGTAAAAAAAAAATTGGATTGATGTTGAATCTTTATTTACTACACTGAGAGGATCAAAAATTTATATAAGTAAAAGAAATGTTATATTTTATTATGATAAAAAAGATATCGAGAAGAGTCACATTTTCATGTTAACTCTTTTAATATTACTAGGTAAATTCTATATACACAAATATACACAAGTGGTCATTAAGAACGCCTAATATCTCCAATTTCAATGTGGATTCGAACATTTATTTATAACATTACAAGGACTTTTAAGCCGGAAAGCAACCAGAACTATGAATACATTTAAAGAACTTAATTCCTCCTTTCTATTCTAATTGTAAGTATACCCCTCTTGTTGTTGTTTTGTTGTTGTCTTGTTGTCATTGTTAAAAAAAATAATAATAAAAATGTTTTTTTTTTAAAGACTTTTAAAAAAAAAGGAGTTTTGTGAAGTACTGTACACTTCTGACTGTGAAGCATGAGAAAACCTGCGTTCCATTCCGAAGTGTACTTCACAGGGTGCTCCCTACTCTCGGGGAAGGGAACGTCCCTCGACTAAAAACTCCACCATTCGGAACCAGCGCAGACGTCACTTCCTCTGTGCGTTACCATGGTAACATAAGCACCTCAGATACCTGTCACTTCTGCTGCGGAATTTTCACATGCGGCATTAAATATTGAATATTTATTGAAACAAAAACTGATACCATTATAAAACATACTATTAGAATAATGTGTATAAATGTCACTGATTTATGTATTAATAATAATAATTGATTTAAGAAGTACAGAGTTTTATTAATATTTTTTTACAGATTACTACCCTACGTAACACTAAGGATTTCTTGATTAAATACAAATAAGAAATATGTCAATCCTTTTTCGAGCTCCTTTTTCTTTCACGCTCCAGCGAGGCGCAATGACTTATGGGACATTTTCCATTCCCTTTTCCGGTTGGAACGCACCTACATAACTAAGCCACTGGATGCTCAGCGCCCCCTAGCGGATATCCCTGACATATCAATGATATCCGAATGGAGACATTTTTGCTCTTGTTGACCAGGTGCAGTTGTAAACATGGAATTATTTAGGTTGTCTTTTAATTAATTAATTAATAGCCTCAGGCTGCTGTTAGTGTTTTTCAAAAAGGACTTTTAGTCAACCCTGAGGATAATGACACACAATAACAAAGCAATTCATCATTCATTTTCATAATGACCTGAAGAACATTTAGTTAAGTCATTAAAAAAAAATTAGCTTACATAATGCTTTACTCGAGTAATTATTTGAAATTAGTAAATGTCTATTACTAATTAGGTATTTCCTTATTCCTGACTTACAGTACCAGTCAAAAGTTTGGACACACCTACTAATTCAATGTTTGTTTGTTTTTTGTTTGTTTATGTTTCGTGGTTTATTTTCTACATTGTAAAACAATACTGGAGATTTTAAACCTATGAAATAACAAATATGGCTTTAAGTAATTCCTGGTAACAACAACAACAACAACAACAGTCAGTTGTTATTTTAAGACACGAAGTTCTGGAATAGGACTTAAACGAACAGTATTGTGTGTCGAGTGCGTTTGAAAAAACCCATCGAGCTCCATGATGAAACTGTCTCTCATGAAGACCTTCCACGGAAACCGAGACCAAAACTTACTGCTGCAGAGGAGACGTTCATTTAGAGTCACCAGCCTCAGAAATCACCAATTAACCTCAACCAGCACCTCAGATTAGAGCCGTTATGAAGCTTCACAGAGCAGGAGTAGCAGATAAACATCTCAATATCAACTATTGTGTGTTTTGGTTAAACGCCTTCAGCATCGCTTTACAGTGTTGAGAGAAATAAAAATCAGGAACGACCATGGAGTTAGAAGGGGTGTCCAAACTTTTGACTGGTAGTGTACACACAAATTCAGAAGTAATTCTTTACAGTTTTTAAATGATGCAGGCTGATAAGAGTGTTGTAAATCTCACTTGATATGTGAAATATCTCATGACAGATTAACTTTGCTTACTATATATATATATAAATAAGCAGATCTGCTTTAATTTAATCACCAGAGCAGACTGAAATCCATTTTAGGCAGTTAATCCAACTGGCACTTGACTGCTCATAACTTCACTTTTACTCAACATTTTGATTTCATTTATAGCACAGGTTTAACTTCAGGCCGTCTCCAAGTCATTAAATGCTGTCCAGTCAGTTTCGTGTGATGCTGTGACATTATATGGCTGGACAGACATACAGACAGACAGGAACATTTCTCAGACTGGTTTTGGGTCACACAATGTAGGAAACGTAAAGAGTGAGTTCTGCCCAATGTACAGACTAAAACTTTTTTTATTATTATTATTTATTTATATAAATACAGGGTCATGGCAGTGTGGAGCCTATCCCAGGAGACTTAGGGCACGAGGCGGGGTACACGCCAATCCATCGCAGGACACACATACTGCACACACTCTGGGAACACTAATTAACCTAATCCGCATGGCTTTGGTCTGTGGGAGGGAACCTGAGTATCCGGAGGAAACCCACCAAGCACAGGGAGAAGAAGCAAACTCCAGGCACACAGACCCCGAGGTGGAAACCCAACCTGGAGGTGCAAGGTGACAGAGCTTACCAGTAAGTCACTGTGCCGCTGACGCACACACACTTACACACACTTACACACCTAATTTGGAAATGTCAGTCAACCTGATGTCGGGGAATGGGGAAGTAAACATGAGTACGCAGAGCAGAGGAAACCAAAGTTCCAACCCCGGACACTGGAGGTGCGAGGCGACAGAGTGCTCACCACGCGTGTCCAACAGGGGGCGGTGGTGGTTTTTCCTCTGCACACTGGATCGATGACAAACTGGACCTTCTGCAGAGGGAAACATAAGCATGACCAAAAGAAGAAAACTACATTTCAGATTTTTATTTCGCCTGGTTCTCATGAGTACATAATCGTCTGAGTTACAGTAATGTTTTTAAAACACCTCTGTTTATTAATGAGATTTTTCAAGAACACTGATAAAACGTGTGCTTACAGCTCTTGTCCTTTGTGCTTGGGCTATTTGACTATCAAGAGAAAAAAAATACATGACTAATATGTTAATCGGTACCTCATTTACATATATTAAACAAATTTGCTCAGGTAAAAATAGTGAAGGACAAAAGGAATAGTTTGTGTTTGGCAAATACAAATAGTGCAACAGTTCATGCTTCTGCAAATTCACATCTTGTCAGAGAGGATCAAGAGTGACTGCATGGCTCTATGAGTGTGTGTGTGTGTGTGTGTGTGTGTGTGTGTGTGTGTGTGTGTGTGTGTGTGTGTGTGTGTGTGTGTGTGTGTGTGTGTGTGTGTGTGACTAATGCTCACCTCCATTTTGGGGGCCTCTCTCTAGGCAGGTCCCACATGGAAGTGATTACACCACAGGGAGGAAATTACAGAGCGAATCTACAGCCCAACACACACACACACACACACACACACACACACACACACACACACACACACACACACACACAGACAGACAAAAGACATGTCCAAAAAGTACAGCATTTTTTTTCTAGTCTCATCTTCTATCTGCCAAATATAAATACACACACACACACACACACACACACACACACACACACACACACACACACACACACACACACAGAGCCTTGATCTCAACATATCCACTTAAACCTCAATCCGGAATATGTGGTCATATATTAACTCGCCTCTCTTAAGTTTGTGTGTGTGTGTGTGTGTGTGTGTGTGTGTGTGTGTGTGTGTGTGTGTGTGTGTGTGTGTGAGGGATGTAAATGCTGGATTGTAAATTCCTCAGAAGGAGCTGTTTTGAAGGCCTCCATTAAAGCTGCGGCGCTGGTTGTCTCGGCTGCCCGGAGCCAGGGGCTGTAATTCATCACCTACAACAGGCCTGGAGACCAGGGGTTCGAGTTACACATCCACACAGCCTCCGCCCTCTACATCCTGGCACCGAGCTCTAGCCCATGGGCTGGCTGTGGATGGTGTTAAAAAAAAAAAGTTGAATTGTTAGGACCATTTTAAATAACTATGCTGTGTTCGGTGCATTGAAAGCGTACACAGTACATCCACTGCAAACGTGATGTGTGTTGGTGTGGCACGTTTCTGTAATTTCCAAGGAAAAATAAACTTTGACTCATTTTTAAACTATATTTTTTCTTAAAATACTTGATACTTTCTTTTTGTTTTTTTAAATCTATGACTGTGTACTGTTTTTTGCATTTCAGTAAAAAAAAAAAAAGAAAGACAGAAAGGTCTTATCAGTTTGTCATCTCATGATCTAGTGTGACGATATACAGTATTCACTGATGGAAACTTCAAAGAACTGCTCTGTTACTCTTACCACCATGAAGTTGTTTATTTATTTTCTAAATAGTATTTATGGCATTTGGCAGATGCCATTATCCATAGCAACTTACAGTAAATTTGATCTCATTATACACCTGAGAATTGAGGAGAGAATTAAGGGCCTCGCTCAGGGGCCCAACATTGGCAACTTGGTGGTGGAGGTTAAACCTGAGACCGACCGATCAGTAGTCCTTTTTATTTTCTAAAAGTGTCCAACATGTACACTATATGGACACAAGATTATTTGGCCACAAGATTATTTGGCCAAATTGTAGCCAAATATATATATATATATATATATATATATATATATATATACAGTATGGGGTTGTCCACAATATTTTGGTGTGTTTCTGTGGAAATTCATTCTGTAGAACATTTAAGAGGTCAGGCACTGATCTTGGACAAGAAAGCTTGGCTCGCAATCTCCGTTCCAGTTCATCCCAAAGGTACTCAATGGGGTTGAAGTCAGGGGTCTGTGTTAGGGCCGGTCCACATTGAACTCATCAAATCATGTCTTTATAGGTTTTGCTTTGTGCACTGGGGTGTTGCTTTGTCCTTGTTTTGTGCACTCGGTCATGTTGGAATAGAAAAGGGGCTTCCCCAAACTGTTGCCACAAAGTTGGATGCATAACATTGTCCAATATGTCTTAGAATTAAGATTACCCTTCACTGGGGATAAGGGGCCTGATTGATTGAGACACCTGAATTCCAACCATTTTTCGTTAATTCCAAAAAGGTTTGGCTAAATACCAAAATCCATATAGTGTATTTTTCTCATCTAAAAATTTATAGATCCAGTGGAACCTTGGATTACGAGCATAACTCATTCCGGAGGCGGGCTCGTATTCCAAAACACTCCTAAACCAAATCAAATCTTCCCATAAGAAATAATGAAAACTCAAATAATTCGTTCCACAGCCCCCCCCAAAAATATAGAAAAATAATTAATACAATATATAAAGTAAAAATAAAACAAATTAACCTGCACTTTACCTTTAAAAAAAGTTCAAACTCCTAAACCGAGTTACTCGCAATCCGAGGTTCCACTGTACATTTAAAATCGTGGAGCATCCTGACATATTTATATACGTATATTTTTGTACATTAGTGCAGCTTTGAACAGTCTGTCACTCACTCGCTTGTCCTCTCTCTTGAGCATAAGAAGACGATAAAATTGCAGATTGGGATATTCAGCATGACTATAAGCATCCTGAAGAAATTCCTCATTCTCATTCCTGGAGAACGCTGATACAATGCACTGATACCAGAGACCCCTTCCATTCATTTAAGTCACAATAAGTCACAATTCCCTGTGAATAAGCTGTTACCATGGAAACGACAACATGCTAGACGTTTATCGATTTAAACCTGTGAAGCTGGCGCTACTTTCAGAGCTGCCATCGTGGAAAGTCAAATCAAGATGCCTTAGTCTGTAGTCTTTTCTGGTTCTGACCTGCCTGTGTTATACTGTAGACCTGCTGCAGATTATGACCAGGAATTTTCAGTGAAAATAAAAACTCACCGTTATGGAAATAAACCATTTCGCTTTTGGCTCTTCTGTGTGTAACAATGTGAGAAAGTCCTGGTCCGACCGCAGCCATGTCACAGATGAAGGGATGTGGAGAAAAAAGGATACGAGAGCTTAAAACCATAATGTCCATCATGCCTTCACCCAAAGACTTGTCTACTAACCGCAGTTTATTTAACTGAGTTTATTT
>CM059222.1:26024405-26066905 GCA_030347435.1 Clarias fuscus | reverse complement strand
CCATCCCACCCTTGCAGCATGCTTTATTGAAACAGTTTCCAATTTTAGCTTCTGCAGTGAAATTAAAGCAACAAATAAATTAGATCTGGTGACTGTGGGGGCCATTTTAGTACAGTGAACTCATTGTCATGTTCAAGAAACCAATTTGAAATGATTCGAGCTTTGTGACATGGTGCATTATCCTGCTGGAAGAAGCCATCAGAGGATGGGTACATGGTGGTCATAAAGGGATGGACATGATCAGAAACAATGCTCAGGTAGGCCGTGGCATTTAAACGATGCCCAATTGGCACTAAGGGGCCTAAAGTGTTCCAAGAAAAGATCCCCCACACCATTACACCACCACCACCAGCAGCCTGCACAGTGGTAACAAGGCATGATGGATCCATGTTCTCATTCTGTTTACGCCAAATTCTGACTCTACCATTTGAATGTCTCAACAGAAATCGAGACTCATCAGACCAGGCAACATTTTTCCAGTCTTCAACTGTCCAATTTTGGTGAGCTCGTGCAAATTGTAGCCTCTTTTAGCTATTTGTAGTGGAGATGAGTGGTACCCGGTGGGGTCTTCTGCTGTTGTAGCCCATCCGCCTCAAGGTTGTGTGTGTTGTGGCTTTACAAATGCTTTGCTGCGTACCTCGGTTGTAACGAGTGGTTATTTCAGTCAAAGTTGCCCTTCTATCGGCTTGAATCAGTCGGCCCATTCTCCTCTGACCTCTAGCATCAACGAGGCATTTTCACCCACAGGACTGCCGCATACTGGATGCTTTTCCCTTTTCACACCATTCTTTGTAAACCCTAGAAAGGGTTGTGCATGAAAATCCCAGTAACTGAGCAGATTGTGAAATACTCAGACCGGCCCGTCCGGCACCAACAACCATGCCACGATCAGAATTGCTTAAATCACCTTTCTTTCCCATTCTGACATTCAGTTTGGAGTTCAGGAGATTGTCTTGACCAGGACCACACCCCTAAATGCGTTGAAGCAACTGCCATGTGATTGGTTGATTAGATAATTGCATTAATGAGAAATTGAACCGGTGTTCCTAATAATCCTATAGGTTTTGTTGTAAAATGTTTCAAGGTATTCAAATGTGTAAGGATTTAATAATATGGATTTATAATAATAATAATAATAATAATAATAATAATAATAATAATATGGATTGATGCATTGTTTTAAAAGGCAAAAAATCTAAACTATTTAAGGAGACAGACAATGTAGTTAAATTTAATTTCAGTGAAAATGGACAGATAACTGGAATGTAAATAATAATTTTTAAAGCTTAAACCAATGTTCAAATAAGCTAGCAAGGTGACCTGGCTATAAATATGATACCTAACAGTCTATCTCCACTCCATTATCATTTATGAATCACTGATGATGACATGTCCGTACTGTGCAAAAACCATGGAATGGTTTTTGATATTCATAAAAGGATTTTAAGGTGGGAGCCACCACCTTAAAAAGGATGTGCAGTGGACCAATGTGCAGTGGGCACCGGGTCACCAAAATTGAGGTTTAGAAAGCATCGCTTTGTCTGATTAACCTGGATTTCTGCTCTGGCACACAGTCCATCATTTCATTATTGCTTGAATGCCACAGTGCATCCCTTCATGCCCACGATTTACCCATCTCCTAATCTCCTAATGGCACCATCCAACATGGTACTGAATCAGGTCACAAAGCACAAGTCATGTCAAACTGGTTTCCTGAACACGACGATGAGCTTAGTGTTCTTCAGTAGTGTTCAGAGTCATGGACTGGGCAAACTTGGAGGCCATGATATGAAGGAGCAAATTGAGGCTTTACCCAGTATTGCTTTAAGAAGAAAGTAAGCTTAGGAAATCTTAGCCACTTAGGTAGTCCACAGTTTGGGATGCAGTCCCAAGTGTTCTCGACTGTGACTGTGATATATAGTAATTATCAGCTGTGGTTTCTTCCTTATTACGAGGAGTCAAAACCTGATAGCGACTGAAGAGTCGCTAAGTATAAACCACTTTGGCGCTCTACAATATGACGAATCTGTTCACCTGTGTAGATGTAAAGGGTTAAAAAGGGGTGGCCGCTGGATGGCACATCAACGTCGAACCATCCCGGTCTATCAGGTTTCCAAGCAGAAGTGTAAAATGTTTAGAGGTTTCATGCACAGCGACGTTGCCAGCTTTGTCTTATACTCTAAAACATTCCTGTATTGTCATGACTGTTGTCATGAACTGAATCTCGAACCAAAACAGCAGCTTAGCGGCTTAGTGGTTAGCATTGTTGCCTTGGACCTCCAGGGTTGGGTTGGGGGGTTTGAATCTCGCCTCCGGTCTGTGTGTGCATGGATTTTTTGCATGTTCACCCGGTGCTTTGTGGGTCTCCTGCTGGTACTCCGCCTTACACAGGATAAGCTGCATGACAAACATTCATGAAGAAAAATTATACACTAGTGCAATTAGTTTTAATAATGATTGTAGTGGTTTTGTGCAGTTCTTTGGACTAGATTGCTTTCATTTTAATTGCAGTTTCCTGGCCTGTGTGTAATTATGAAGTGGCCTGGAGCTACCTGTTAGGAATTCAGCAAAGATGAGTCAATAGATTAGCGTGCTTTTGTGTCATCTTTGGCACACTTTTTAAAATTAAAATTGCACTTTTCTTGAATCCAAACTAAAATACCAATTTGGATACAGTACATTGGTCTCCACCGGTTAATTACAGATAGCACATGAAACGATTGTAGCAAAAGACATCCGAAAGACGAGGGATGTTCAAGCCAAACCGGGACTTTTGATTGTACTGTTATGAGATTTGAAAAACTCCCTTAATTTCTCTATATAACCCCCTGCTACACTAATGCACTTCTCCCAGTGCTTCACTAGTGCTTGGACACCATCAAGGTAGAAAGTTTTCTCAATATTGCCAGAGACATGATCGGAGTGCATGTTTCATTTCTGAAACGCTGGCCTCCCGGGAACTCCTTTAATGGTCCCACCATGTGTACGGCGGATGTGGCGATAACTCCCAGTTATTAGAGTTCCTGTAAGGTGCAATTGGTGTTGGTGAACGATCGTGTGCACAGTTCCCACAGACTTCCTTAAGTTGGTGACAAGTTCTCCGGCCAGTTTTAAGGATCAGACGTTTCACTCGCCGAATGTTCACGGGAGCGACTGCAGTGGGCTCAGAGCCACCTCGGCCGGGATCTTTGTGCACGGATGTACAGATCTCTTTAAAATGTTTGCACCGTTCAAATGTTTTACTGCAACTAAGTGTCTCACCACCGTACTGTGCCTTGTATACAGTCTTCTTCTTCTGCTGACAAGGCGACAAGTCCCGGTTTGACGTATAATAATATTATATTATTATATAATATTGCATCTGATAATAGAATTAAAGTAAAACAGTATGCATAACTGCATTTTTCTTTAACAGCACTTGCTTTCTTCACTGGTCTATAACTGTTGAAACTTGTACAGTAAGTATCATATGGCATTTGGATTACTAGTGCAAAGGTTTCCGTGTTACAGTATGCGCACGTGCTTGTGTGTCTGTGTGTGTGTTGTGTAAAACTATGCATTCCTCTGCCCAGTGTTCAGCCTGTCCCTTCATGCCTTGAGCGAGAGACAACAGGCCATGTCTACTAGTCATGAGAAGTCGAGCATAAACACTCACACACACATAGAGAGACAGAGAAAGAGAGGAAATCCAGCAGTATCAGTGTAATCCACACTAATGACTCATTTTGTCTCCATCACATTATTAGCTTCTTTTCTTTTTTTTCTAATCAGATGAAAGATGATCATTTCACAAAGTCAGCATTGAGGAGTCTGGAATCTAAATCGTCCTTAAAAGCTCAGACGAAAATGAGGCCTCGAGAGATGGAGAGAAGAAAAATGTGGGCTTGTGCATTTCTCCGGAAACTTGGACGATGGTCGTGATTCCGCATCAGAGACGAGGGGAAAAAAAAAACTGGAAAACGCCCAAGTTCCGTCTGGTTGGCCGAGCGAATCGGTTCAATATGGCTCGGCTTGTTCTCAGACCTACAGTTCGGTGTGCTCGTTTTTGCACAAAACCCTTTCTTTCTTTTGTTTTGGTGCGTGCAGGTACATTAAGCTCCAGGCTGCGTTAATCTGCATAAACTAATCCACTGCTTGTTAAAAACTCAAGTTAGGCTAGGGCAGGTAAATAGGATTTGCATAAGCAAACTGTGTGAAGACTTGAAACCAGAGGGTAGATCTCAGAAGAAGAAGAAGAAAAAAAGGGATCGCGATTGTTTCTTGCTGCAGCCCTGACACGGTTAGTCCAGTTTTACCGCGTTCCCCCTCTCCTATAGGCTTAGTGTGCGAGAACGAGGCGAGATGAGACGAGCCGAGACGGCTGAGAGAAACCCGAAACTTTCGCATGAATGCTGCATCTGAATGTCTGTTTTTCGTTTACGGCCCACAGGTTGAAAAGCCAAGGTTTCTGTTTAGCACATGCAACAAAAGAGCGGTATCGATTCTCATCCCTCTCTCCGTTTCCCCGTTTCCCCTCTTTTCCCCCTCTCTCTTTAGTTCCTGAGCTTGTTTTTCTTGGAGAAAGTAAAAAGCAAAGAGCCTTACAGTAAAGTTGAACTTTCCATAATGCTTTCCAAATCTCTCTCACACACACACACACACACGCACACACACACACGCACACACACACACACACCCATCATCAAATTACTGAGCTCCAATCCTCCCATTTGTGGTCTTTTCCAGCACACACACACACACACACACACACACACACACACACACACACACACACACACACACACACACACACACACACACACAGTCTTGTATTTCTATCTATCTCACATAATTGCACTGATTTTTGTGTTGCTCAAGCTGAGACAAAATAACAACAAACAAACAAACAACAACAAAATGTCCATGGGCTTCACATCTACAGTCTCAAGTCTATTATCGAGAGTCTCGTCTTGTTGCAGTGTGTTGTTAAAACACGGTCTTTTCTTACTGTTAGTCATTCTTAAGACGTCTTAATGCAGTAATACAGACACACACACACACACACACACACACACACACACACACACACACACACACACACCACAGGTCTGTATTATTGTCCACTATTTTTAAATGTAAATAAATGACTACCACACACACACACACACGCACGCACGCACGCACGCACACAAGGAGCGAGATGCAAACCTAGTTGAAAAGACATGGATGGTAGACTTTATTTGTTAAACAAATGAAGTGTAGAGCGATGGGTACAAGCTGTCTCACCACGAGCACTGGAACAGGAGGGGGCGCGTACCACCACCGACAATCATCTTTAAAAAAAAAAAGTTTTTTATAAATACTGTACACATCCTGTATAATGTGACGTATACTAATTAAATTTTTTGTTTATTTAAAAAACAAACATGTTTTTGCTTTTTATCCAGTTATTTTTACATTTACATATTTATGTTGTGGAACAAAATAGTTCCTGTTATCTTTTACACATATTTTATCTTATTTTTAAACAAAAAACTTTGCTCACACTGGAGACTCCTTCCATACATGTTAAATGCAACATTCACGTTTTTCCCCACTCATTATTATTAGACACCCAGTGTGTATGCAAAAAAAAGAAAGAAGAAGAAGAAGAAGAAGAAAAAAGGAAATTCGAAATTTGAGAAAATTTCGATTTTCCCCTAATGTGACCTCATATAAGAAGAGCCCCGCCCCCTGGATTGTCTGCTTACAGTCGCTCTGGTGTTCTCTGGTGTTCTCTTGCTCAGCCGTAGCTCATTTACATAAAGATTGAAACTACACATTTGTAAGACGAGTAAAATAAAAACAATTTGAGTGATTTTATTATTTGAGAAAACACACACACACACAGACACACATATTTTAAAGGGAGTTCTGAGACATAGTAATACATGCGAGCATTAAATAAACAGAACAGCTTCTTAGGGAAGACATCACCTTATCAACGTTCACACAGGTTTTTGCAAGCAGCTTATGCTATACAGTATGAACATCTGCTGTACAAGTCCATGTGTAATTTGTTATTATAATACGGAATAAATAGTGTAGAAATCTGTGATTAGTCTTGCAGCAGGAACGCCGTCAGCGCTGCTTCTGGGGAAAATGAATCACCACCTTCTTAAAAATCAGATTTGGGATTTCCGATTGTGCGGCCATGGAATGCAGTGGGGAAACAAGTCCGATCCCCGGAGGTCCCAGCCCACATCCCACTGCACCCAAAGGGTCTGCTGCCAATGTCCCGGTGCCAGGCGCCGCAGCACAGTGGAGATCTTACAGAGTCATGCCGATATAACACTTTGGGGATAAACTTGGCTTTGCACTGAGCTGCATCTCACCAGCCCGTCACTGATTGTTTTCCCAGACCAACACACCCCCATAAAGTCTTTTATTCCTTATTGGAATTGTACATAAAAATATATTTAGCGTTTAAATCGAACAAACCTCTCAGTGTAAAGCATGTCCAGCTCTTTAGGAATCCAAAGGACGGCCTGCACACACAATATAAACTAGAGTAAGTACGTGTCGTAGACGGTTAAAGAGTTAAAATGTTAAAGCTATAAATAATCCGCTGATCCTTAATGTAATCAGTGATATTATTATTATTAATTATTATTATTATTATTATTATTATTATTTCAGGTTGAAGTCCACGTACACGTCTGTCTGTCTTTCTGTACGGCAGAACGCTCTGTCTCACTTATCAATACATAGAAATCACATTCTGTAAGGTTGAGTATCTGACGCCTTGTTGTAATTCCTTCGTCGTCACACAAATACACTCCCTGAGAGAGAATCAGATGAAGTTTTGTCTTATAACGACTCCAGCGCATTAAACTTCACTTTTACCACTGCAAAAAGTGAAAATATGAACTAATCCCAGTAAAAATATTCAGTTTAGCTTTTCTAATTAATATCTATTGGTGCAGGTGTTTGTTTACATTAGTGGCTTATTTTAAAGTAGATTATTAAATCCCGCACATAACTGGTCCTAACATCGCTTTTACTCAACATTTAGATTTCACTTACGGTGCAGGTTAAACTTCAGACAGATAAAAGTCTCATTAAATTCTGTCCATTGGTGTATTTAAGACGCGCCCACAGTTTGACGCATGTGCATAGTCTCCTGTTAAAACTTGCTTTAGAAGTGTCTAATCTGTCAGATAATCGCTCATAACTTCACTTCTACTCAACGTTTTGATTTCATCTAAAGTTTAACTTCAGGCAAATACCTAAAGAGTGGAAGGGTTTTTATTAAACTCTGAAATCTGAGCCATTGTCTGGCTGGACAGACATACGGACATACAGACATACAGGCAAACAGAATTATTTTTGCATTGCGAACTGGTTTCTGGTCCTCCAATGTATGAAACGTAAAGCCATCATCAAGTTCTGACCAACGTACAGAAAAACCCTGGCTTTTATTTATAAGGATTGGAATTGTACATGAATGTGCATTCGGCGTTTGAATCGAATAAACCTATATGTTTAAATACTGACTCGCGATCTTATCTCTGCTCTTCTAATTCTAATTCTTTTGTCTTCACTGCTCGAATTGACTCGTCTTTTTTAAAAATCAGTTACACTACGCGTCTCCTCCTTTTGGAACAGAAGACAAACAGGCACTGCTGCTAGCATGAACCGTGCTCAGGAAGTGGGCCCCAAGGCTAGTCAGGCCTTGTACGGGTGTTCTTGTTACTTGCACACACACACACACACACACACACACACACACCAGCAGTCACAGCACTTGGCCGCTGACTCATTCATCGCATTCCCTTCTTTCATCTGAGCGGAGACGGGGAGGGAGAAGAAAGACAAATGGAGAGAATGAGACAATGAAGGAGTGGAAGAAGTTGAAGACAGACAAAAATGGTTTTACGGAGCCGAAGAAGAAAAAAGAAAAAAAGAAAAATCACTGCATAACTACTGCTCCGCTTATACCCCCCCCCCCCCCCCCCCCCCCCCCGTTTAAAGATTCGTGCCACTCATGCAGTTTTACTGTTGTAGAATTCTGATGCTTGGGAAGATCCTTAATGAGTATCCTTAAAAAGCCCTTAAAAAGTAAGACACAAAAAAAGAAAAGGGAAGAGAGAAAGAAGAAACACAAAGAAAGAAAGAAAGAAAGAAAGAAAGAGAAAATGGGAGAAAAGCGTCCTTCATGTGTGTGTGTGGGTTCCATAAAACCTCGTCTTAGGAGTCTAAGATTTTGGGTGGATCTGCTTTCTCCTTTGCTTGCTGCACGTCATGGCATCAGCAGGCAGGAATTAAATTACCGTCTCTCTCTGTCTCTCTCTGTCTCTCTCTCTGTCTCTCTCTCTCTCTGTCTCTCTCTCTCTGTCCTTCTCTTCTGCTCGTTTTCCAGGGGGATTCCAGCCGTCAGAGGCTTTGTGTGAGACGAGTGTGTCTGTACTTGACTTCATGTTTGAAGAGTTTATTCTTAAAAAGCCGAACTCGAACCAGATGCGAAAACAGTCGTCTCCAGACGTCACTAGACTTTCTCGAAATCTGTTTGCTCTATTTAAAGTATGCACAGTTTTTCCACCCCCTCGGCAGACTGGATGTGCTGACCAAATCATCCCATTTGAGTGCATCTTCAGCCGACGTGGACGTCTTGTTGGTTTCATTAAAAGACCAGAGAGATCTAAGGTTTAATATCGTAGCTCAGGCGCAGGTTTAGATGCTAGCATTATTTCATTGTAGTAATAGGTCCTCTCAGGACAGTGTGGCAAATGTGTGTGTGTGTGTGTGTGTGTGTGTGTGTGTGTGTGTGTTCTCATACATGAGTTATGCATTTCATGGCAGTTGCTGCAGTCCAAAAGCAAACAGTTGCATGCTTCAGGTTTATGAACTTTTCTCCGCGCGCCTTTATACTGATGAACTGGATATCTACTTGTTAGAAATCTCAGTCCATGTTTTTCCTACAGTTTAATCCCTATTAGTGCCACAGGCTAAATAGGAAATAAAAAATATATATTTCATATCTCAAGATTTGTTTTGAAACACGCAAGTGCTCTTTAAATCTTTATAAAAAACAAAACAAAAATGAAATGATTACAGACAATTATGTTTTAAACACAAAGTACGTTCTCCCTATGATTGGTGGGTTTCCTCCTGGTTGCTCCAGTTTCCTTCTATAGTCCAAAGACATGCAGGTTAAGCTAACTGGCGTTACCAAGTTGGCCATAGTGTGTGAATGAGCATGTGTGTGTGTTTGTGCTCTGCAAATGATTGGCACCCCATTCACAGTGTACCGCGCCTTGTGCCCTAAATCTCCGGGGTTAGACCCCAGGCCCCAGGATAAAGTGGTATATGAGATGAGACGATGATGAGACAATGCGGTGTGGCATGGAGGCCATGTGTTATGGAAGCCCAGGTTGCACTGATATGATATGATATGATATGATATTATATGGGGCAGTGGTGGCTCAGAGGGCTAAGCCACTGAGTTACTGATTCGGAACATCGGCGATATGATCCCCAGCTCCACCAGGTTGCCACTGTTGGGCCCTTGAGAAAAGGCCCTTAACCCTGTCTGCTCCAGGGGTGCTGTACCATGGCTGACCCTGCGCTCTGACCCTCTGGGATATGCGAAGAAGAAATTTCACTGTGCTGTAATGTACAGTATATGTGATAAATAAGTGTTTCACTTTGATAGCGGCCTTTAACTCTTCTGCGTTGTTGGGTCTGATGTCTCGCATCGTCCTCTTCACATTACCTCATAGATTCTCTCTGAGGTTTAGGTCGGGCGAGTTTGCTGGCCAATCAAGCACAGGGATACCAGGGTTCTTAAACCAGGTAGGAGTACTTTTGGCAGTGTGGGCAGGTACAAAGTCCAGCTGGAAAATTAAATCTTCATCTCCATAAAGCTGTTCAGTAGAGGCAAGCATGAAGTTCTCTAAAACTTTCTGGTAGACGCCTGCGCTGACCTTGGACCTGATAAAACAGAGTGGACCAACACCCGGAGATGACATGGCTCCTCAAACCATTACTGACTGTGCAAATTTTACACTGGACCTCACGCGGCTTGGATTCTGTGCCTCTCCTCTCTTCCTCCAGACACAGGGACCTTGATTTCCAAATGAAATGCAAAGTTTACTTTCATCTGCAAAGAGGACTTTGGGCCACAGTGCTACAGTTCAGTCCTATATGTCCTTAGCCCAGGTAAGACACCTCTGACGTTGTCTTTGGTTCAAGAGTGGCTTGACACAAAGAACGCGACAGTTGTAAATCATGTCTTGGATACGTCTCTTCATACGGCTCTTGAAGCGCTGACTCCAGCTGCAATTCACTCCCTGTGTGTATGGAGTTTGCATGTTCTCCCCGTGCTTGGTGGGTTTCCTCTCACAGTCCAAAAACAGGTAGGTTAGGCTAATTAGTGTTCCCAAATTGCCCGTAGTGTGTGAATGAGTGTATGTGTGTGTCTGTGCCCTGCGATGGATTGGCACCCTGTCCAGGGTGTACCCTGCCATGTGCCCCAAGTCTCCTGGGATAGGAATTTTGGAATGTAAGCCATACTCATCAAAATCAAAAGAGAAACACTTGAGTGTAATGTGTGTGAGTTTGATTAAAAAAAAAAAAAAAATCAAATAAATCGACTTTTTCCGATGATATTCTAATTTATTGAGATGCACCTGTGTGTATAGATACATAAAACTCCAATGAGTGGTAAAGTAAGTGCCAGGCAGTGTACATTGTGCATTGTGTACACTGAAAGCAGTGTACCATTCAGCCATAAACCATATTATGCAACTCTGAATGGAGATAAATGTTGGGAGTTTGCATAAGGTTTTTGAAACAAAGCCATGGCAAATGTTCTCCGCAATCCAAACTAAAGGTAGTGCAGTGTGGTATTAGAGTGCGCTAATTGTTTTTGGCCATGCAGTACATATTTATACACACAGTAATGTACCTGAACAAGGAAGCAAATGCAAATAAATCTACTCCTAAATTACTCCTTATATACACTATATGGACCAAAGTATTTGGCCAAATCAGTAAATTATGGAATTCAGGTGTTTTAATCAATGAGGCCCCTTATGTGAAGGACAAACTTACCAAGTCATGGTAAGTTTGTGTAAGTCATGGTAAGCTAAGTCATGGTAAGCTATGCTTCCAAATTTGTGGGAACAGTTTGGCCAAACATACCTTGACTATAAAGACATGGTTTGATGACTTCGATGTGGAAGAACTTGACTGGCCTGAACACGGAGCCCTGACCTCAACCCCATCGGGCACCTTTTTAATTTTTTTTATTTTATTTTTTGGATTTTTCCCCGATTTTCTCCCTAATTTAGTCGTGTCCTAATTTAATGTGGGAGCCCCCCCCGTCACTAGATTGCAAGCCAGGCCTTCTCGTCCGACATCAGTGCCTGATCCCATAAATGCTCTACGGAATGAATGGACATGAATTCCCACAAAAACACTCCAAAAACTTCTAGACAGCCTTCCAAGAAGAATGGAAACTGTTATAGCTGCAAAACGGGGACCAACCCCCCCAAAACGGGGACCAACTCCCCGACCAACTCCCCAAATGAAGTATATATAGTTGGATACGATGTCATTGCAAGGTTCGGACAGATACTTTTGTCCATATATGGTACTGTACAGTATATACTGAACATAGGCGTGCAAGAAGAAAATAGACATAGTTTTGTGATCAAAGGCGTGCACCTAAATGTGTTTAATGTCTGAGCAGTGTTTCAGCAGCTTTAAGAGCACCTCAGTATAACATGAGAGGGTTGTTCTCGTCAGCAGATCTTGCCAACAACAGCATGAACATGACATTTCAGAAACCCCAGGTCGCCAGACCATAACTCGTCTATGTTGATGTTTTACCCTTTTGTTTATACTGAACTATAATTCTCCAGACAGGAGGATTTAAAGTTTTCCTACCCATGTGTCTAGGGGACAGTCTACGCTCAGATTGACCAACAATGTGACGTCTTTGAAAAGCATGTGCTAAAGACTGTCTATTCTGATCCCAAAGGAAACAAATAGATGTCGCAATAATAGGGACATTTTAGGGTCATAGATTTTATCATAAAATTGTGGGCGTATATTTACTTCTTGCATGTCTGTTTATAACTGCACAAGGCTAATAGGGCAAAAGACATCATTTTAGTATAGCTTTTGCAATATATGTTTTTTTTTGAGGGAAAAAATCAGTAATTTCCTTATAAAACTCTACACACTGAGGCCACTCACTTGAGACACTGACTTTGTTTAGTCTACTCCAGCTTCCTGCTCTTTATGGTCACTCTTTATTTAGAGTCATCGCATTTCATAACTTTTCAAGGGATCTTTGCTTTGCTTTGCTTCACACATGCACATCGGTCCTCAAACTGGTCAGTGGGAATGCCGTAGCATATGATTCACCTCATTTTTATTTTTGGCATTCTCTTACATTCTGTGAGACGCCGTGCCCTGTGGATTGGGGTCTGTTTTCATAATCATTTATTAACATACGGTGGACAGTTGGAAATAATGAAACGTTCTATTTGCATCGTGCAAATTAGCGTGCCATTTAGGAGCATGAGGGGTTTATAAAAATGAAAAATGACGGACAAAGTTCTGGTCTACCTTGCTAACATATGCATGCATGTGTTACAACATTATACACAACTGTCCACAAGCTAACCACAAAATCCTAGCGCACTGCAAACATCTGAGCAACAAAGAAGAAGCATTGATGTAGTCAAGTCTATTATAAGACGATCAGAAAACAGATTTGTAGAACTATTACGCATAATTTTAATGGTGGCGTATTGGTTAGCACTGTGCCCTCGCACCTCCGGGATCTGGGCTCGATTCCTGCTTCGGGGTCAGTGAGTGTGTGCATGGATTTGCATGTTCTCCCTGTGCTCGCTGGGTTTCCTCCAGGTCCTCCGGTTTCCTCCCACAGTCCGAAGACTAACTGGCGTTCTCAAATTGCCTGTAGTGTGTAAATATTGACCGAAAGTCATAAAATGGGATTAAAATACAACAGCAGTCACCCTTGGCCTCCACGTTGGACTGGAGTCCTGGTTAGATTACAGAGGTTTCTAGAAGTTTCGATTTTTTTTCCTTTAAAAGAAATGTCAGAATTATTTCCAAAACCATAAAAACAAACGAATAAATAAATAAAAATCAGGAGTTTGAATAATAGGTTCTAGGTTGATATCTGGTTTAGTGTAATCTTAAAAATAGTATATGCTAAGTACACTTGACTATATTCAAAATATATCAATAAATAAGATGACATTTTTTGCATCACACACAGTAAGCATTGTAACTCTGGTGTACGTTTGTGCTTGAGGCATTTTCCTTTTCCCAAATGTGCACTCCATAAGCAAGAGTAAAAAAAACTAAACTGTACACCCCTGATGCAACCTCGAAATTATAAAAGGCAGCTACTAGATGGTGTTTTTTTGTTTGTTTTTCGTTTTTTTTTTTAAACGAACCAATGAAATGAGAGTGCCGTATTTCCATTTCATACCATCGTGTAAAAATGAAGCCCTTTTCACACAGAAATCGTACCATAAAGGCAGTAATAAGACCTTCAACATTGTGCAAGAATATGGCGTTTAAGCCGTCTCACTGTTTGAGTTTGAGGTTTGTGCTGCATTCTGGGTTCAGAGACACAACAATGTTGTTGTCTAGTGTGTGCAGCACATTTATCGGAAAAACTGTGAATATCATTGCTTTCAAAACAATAAGGGTGGGGGCACTGGGGGTTGCGGTGCGAGCCATACACATTTACATCATTTATCAAACGTAGCGTAGTGCTCTGCTCAGTCCCCTCCCAATTCTCACTGATGAGCTGCTTTCTCCTGCTGTTCGGTCCTGCCTTTGCTATCTGGGACGGGCTCTGGTGATCTACTCAATCACAGACCGAGCCAGATGCTCGTAACCAAAAGTGGGATCGTTTTGTTGGGAAACGATTCGAATTAGTCCAGTGATGTCAGTCACACGTTGAAACACTTCAATATTTTAATGCGCTCCAGAAATCAATGCCTGTCGCTGCTGATTAGTCTCAATCTCAGCTGATCTTTCAGCTCATTGTTTTTGATGCACTCCAGCTTCAGCACTAATTAAATGTGGTGTGTACAATATGTCTAGACATCACTGATCTATATGAGATTCATGTGTTCTGATCTGTTCTATACAAGATATCTGAAGCCTGATCTACTCTATATACTTTATCTGTGATCTGATCTACACGATATAAGATATCTGTGATCTGATCTACACTATAAAATCTATAGGTGGTCTGATCTACTCTATATAATATTCATGTGGTCTCGTCCACTCTTGATATCTGCGACCTGATCTACGCTTTATAAGATATCTGTGGTCTGATCCGCTCTGTATAATATATTCATGGCTGTATCTTCTATATATAACAAAATATGTGGTCTGATCTTCTCTATATAAGATATATGTGGTCTGATCTTCCCTATATAAGATATCTGTGGTCTGATCTTCTCTATATAAGATATCTGTGATCTGATCTACACTATATAAGATATCTGTGATCTGATCTACACTATATAAGATATTCATGGCCTTATCTTCTCTATATAAAAAATATGTGGTCTGATCGTCTGTATATAAGATGGTTAGAGAAGATCAGACCACAAATATATTATATAGAGCATATCAGACCACATATAAGATATTTGTGGTCTGATCCTCTCTATATAAAATATATGTGGTCTGATCTACTCTGTATATATGTGGTCTGATCTGCTCTATATAAGATATATGTGGTCTGATCTTCTATAGATAAAATATGTGTGGTGTGGTCTGATCTACTCTGTATATATGTGGTCTGGTCTGCTCTATATAAGATTTCTGTGGTCTGATCTGCTCTATATATGCGTTATATAGTTGTGGAAAAGAGGCGGATTCTGTTCCAAAACACAATCAATCTTGAACAAACCTTCTCACCCGCTATACAGCGTGCTCTCCAACCAGAGACTGATTGCTACTAAGTGTTCTACAGAGCGCCACAAGAGATCCTTTCAACCAGTGGCCATAAAATTATACAAGTCCTCTCGGTAACGTTTACACTATGTGGGTAAGACTGTCTGTAATGATACAATATCACATAAATACAATACGTTACCATCATTTACCAATACTTTTAGGCCTTACCACTCTTCAAGTAAAGTATTGATAACTGTATTACTTGTGCAATGCTTTTCTTTTTTCAATTCCAAGTGCAAAATATGTGGATTTAGTCATGGTTCATGCGCCGCGTCCGACTTTAGTGCAATGGAGTATTTACTGTTTTTAAGTAATTACATTATTTTTTTTTTAATTAGATTCTAATTATGTCTATTTGAGGCTTATGAATCCAAAGGTCAAAGTTCACCCAGATAAAGTCAACACAGTGTTTTGAGGATCTTCTTTCATAGAAAGGGGGGGGGGATTGACCAAATACAATTATACAAGTCATTGTATATAAAATATATCACTGTTCAACTCAAGATCATAACTAAACATATTGCGGACACAAAGAAATATTGACTTGAAATTAAAGTTTCATTGACAAGAAGCACGTCTGGTTATGTCTCAGAGGTTTAAGAAGGTGAAGGACACCAATGAAGACTTTATTTGCACTTTGCAGAATGAAAGGCGGTACTTTAATGTGACTATTACAAGTCTTTAACATATTACCTTTTACTCATTATAGTTTCAGAGCTGATAGTTGTTGTTTTTCTCTTAATACTTATAAAACGTATGGTTGCTATTTTATTGAATGGGACATGGACATAATTAGGCTCACGTCTCCATAGCTGCTTTGTTACATTGTCTATTGTTAAAAGAACTTCACACACAAAAGAGAAATTCAAACCCCTTATTATATACTCAAAAAACAAAAAACAAAAAAAAAAACCCCACCAGTCACCACCTGGATTTAACTAAGCATATAGTTAAGAGTTTTCCACTGGATAATTGGTGCAGTGATTAATATGTTTCAGCTGGTTATTTAAGTCTACCTGATGAAGTGAGGTGCTTCTCATAGACAAATCCTTTGATCATGGCTCTGTTTCAGAAGGATCAAATTATTGGCAACAAAGGAGATTGGGTGAAGAGCATTTGACTAGACTAGAGCATTACTTGAACCTTGGAAGGATAGTGATGAACCATCATCTTCGAGGAAGAAATGTGGTCGGAATTTATTATGACTTTTTATTATGACGAATGCTTATCGAAGATCACTTAAATATTCGGTGACATCAAAACATAAAAAAACAACAACACCAGTAGAACTCACAGCAACGTTTAATAGTGAAAATAAGAGCATTTCCACACGCACAATGAATTCAAAGGGATTGGGACTAAACAGCTGTGCAACCTTAAGAAAACCACTCATCAGTGCGACTTATCTGAAAACAGGCTTCAATTTGCCAAACAGCATAAAGAATGGACTTTGGAGCAAGGGAAAAAGGTCATGTGGTCTAATGAGTATAGGTTTATCATTCTAGAAGAGAGGCAGATGAAGTGATGCAACCATCATGCCTAGTGCCTGCCGTACAAACCTTTAGAAACAGTGTCATGATCTGGGTTGCTTCTGCTGGTCAGGTCTAGGCTTTTACACGGCCTCACCTCAGGCCCAGTGCTATGATCCCTAGTGTTATGATCTGGGGTTGGGCAGGTCTAGGCTCAGCAACGCTACGTGCACAAAAACGAGGTCCTGCAGAAGAGGTTCGACTTTCCCATCAAGTCCTTGGAGAGAAATGAATGGTCATAAAGAGATTTTGACATTGCATAAGCATATTGAAATGATCCCACAGCCATAATCAACGCAAAACGCGGTACAATGAAATATTAATGTTTTTTTTTTTTTTTTTTTTTTTGGCCGGGCAATGTATTACGTATTTTGATTGTATTTTGATATTTTGAGTACCGTTTTATCTAGTCAGCGTGCATTACTGTGTACAGACGTGTGTTCAAAGTAAAAAACTTCTTTGTAATCCTATAAAGTATTGTGGGTTACACCGTGTAACTGAAGAAATAGCGTTTTGTTTCAATGTCGAGTGAACCGAATTCCGGCTCTAGCGTTTTCTCAACATCAGCTACGTCACTCAAGTTCATAACTGAACTCCGAGCACGTATTCTGGTATTGTACAGTACCTGCTTAAACTGGTTTAATTACGCATAATGCAAACTTAACTATATTAAGCCAACCAAGAGGTTACTAAAGATGCAACAAATCTCAACATTGACATATTTGCCCAACGAGCTTTAAATCTGATTAACAACAACAACAACAAAAAAATCCTCCTCATATTCATATCTGTATTGGTTTTATTACACGATTCTGTAACATTGCATATGCTCTACTTGCAAACGCCACACATAGTGAAAAAGAACTTTAAATAACTTTTACTTTGGCTTCATACAGTAGATTATAGCCGCGAGCTGTGATTCCGAACCGACCTATTCTTGTAGCGCGCCACTACATTGTTCCCGCAGTTTCTAATTCAAGCTCTCTCCTGAATTTCGCACTCTCGCGCCGCACCACACCCTCCCGCCGTCGCCGCCACTCGGAATCAGATTAGGATGTGGTGGTGTCCAAACAGACACAAAGACTTAGCTCGTGTATACTTATCTCCTGAAAGAAATCCACAAGGGAGAAGCAGAAAGGGACCGCACCACAGTCGTACCGCCACCCTGAGAAAATGAAACGCCACTTTTACTGAAAACAGACCATAAACTCCGGGTTACTCAGTAGGGAAAGTCGTTTTTTTTTTCTTTTTCTTTTTCGAGCACCTGATCCATGAAAATATGCGTTCACACCCAGACAGACACAACAGCCTGAACTTCGGGCCAAGTTTTCGTAAGTTTTCGATGTGAACTGCCAGAGATGTAAGGTAAAGACAGAATGCTGCTATTGTCTGAAGGACTGAGCGTGAAATTGACTGCCTCAAGGGCATGCATTAGACTGGAAATATGAGCTTACACAGCTCTCTCACACTCACACACACACACACACATACATATACAGAGGTCTGAAAGAATGCTGGGATTAATAGTTGCCAGTGGAGACAAAGCAAGCCAGGTCACCGAAACAGGCACCTGATCAACATTTGCACGGAATGTAAAAAGACAATGGTGAAAGACAGACGAGTGCCAAAACTTTTGGAACTGCCACAAATCCTGAGATACGTTCTCAGGATTTGAAAGTTGCACCTTGAAAAAGATGCAAGAAGCAAGAAAAGCAAAATTATATGCATGAGCAAACACCCACGCACAAACACACACACACACAAATACACTCGTCCTGTTGTCATGTGCTTCTTGGTTTTTTATTTCCTTCTCCCAACCCCCCCCCCCCCCACCCTGCTTCTTCACGTCATGTGAAACCCATTTGCTTGTCAAGAGCTGTCTCCTTCACACTTTCCACCTACAAAATGAAGCCTGTTTAAACAGCACCCTCGTCCCCCCTCTCTCCATCGCCCATCTTAACCCCTTCACACACACACACACACACACACACACACACATGCAAACACAAATGTCCATTCATTCTTTTGAAGGCTCTGTGTTATTTTGGATAAGATAGAAAGAGAAAGGCACGCGATATGGAGCGCCGGGAAAATTAGGGGCCATGTGGAGGTAGTGTTCTGTTTTAGGGAACCTTTCTTTTTTTTTTTTTTAATTCGAAACAGCTTTGTGTACGGACACGTGTGTGAATGTGTGTGCGTTAGCAGCAGACAGAGATAAAGCAATAAGAATAATAATAATAATAATAATAATGATAATAAAACGTATAACCCAGCTGTTTAAATACAAATATATAATTATATTCATATATATATATTTTTTTTTTGTACAAATATTATTTACAGTGCTTTGAGGCACGTCTTAAACACAGTTTGCTGCGAGAAAGAATTCCACATACGAAAGGCGTTTTTCTTCTCCTGCTCCTCCTCCTCCGTCTACCGCTTGCCGGATTCCCAGCTGGCATCTTGATCTAGGTTTAGGAGTTGAAGAGGAAGAGCGAGGAGTGTATAAAAAAGCAGTGAGGACCAAAGTGGTTCAGCACGTGGCACGGAAATGGCCTTTTTTTTTTTTTTTTTCCTTTTAGGAAGTCCTTGGTAACGTTCTCATTTGGCTTTTTATTTGGCTTGTCCATTTGCAAGCACAAAAACGAGAAAATAAAGCAACACCAATTAAAATAGAAAAAGACAACACTTCTAATCTCCTCATTCGTCAAATATCTTACAAATGACATACGATATTCAACAGCAAAATGTCAATAATGACCAATACTGATGATAAGCACAGACATACGAGTTCCACAATCTGTCTTTGTGAATGATTACATAAAAAAAAAAAAAGTCATTAATGTCTCCAAAAAAGAGAACATTTCCTTGCTGTGTCCTTATGTCTGCATGGATACGGAATAGTCCATTTTCTTCTACACCGTGGTCTCGCCATGTTGTCCAGTGGTCAAGCGTGTATAGAACTTCCTCCATGAGTGCAGCGTTTTTCCGGACCAGATCCAGAAGCCAGAGGTGATACCCACGATGAGGGTCATGAGGTATTTGATCATGTAGACGGTAAAGTCTGGGGTCATGCGTGGCGCGGGATGCAACGGACATGGGATAGCCAGGGTCTTACAGTGTGTACTGATCCAGCTGCGTTCCCAGTGCTCACGGAAAGCCTGCTCGTAGAAGAAGCAAGCGATGACGATGGTGGCTGGCACCGTGTAGAGCACGGAAAAGACGCCGATACGCACCATGAGACGCTCGAGCTTTTCCGTCTTGGTTCCGTCGTGCTTCATGATGGTACGGATGCGGAACAGAGAGACGAAACCCGCCAGCAGGAAGGACGTCCCGATGAAGAGGTAGAGGAACAACGGTGCCAGGACAAATCCGCGCAGAGGGTCAACGTTGGTCAGGCCTACGAAGCAGACACCGCTCAGAACATCTCCGTCGATCTGTCCCATGGCCAGGATGCTGATGGTCTTCACCGCCGGCACGGCCCATGCCGCCAGGTGGAAGTATTGCGAGTTGGCTTCGATGGCCTCGTGTCCCCACTTCATCCCTGCAGCAAGGAACCAGGTCAAGGACAGCACAACCCACCATATGGAGGACGCCATGCTGAAGAAGTACAGCATCATGAAGAGTATGGTGCAGCCCTCTCTTTTCGTGCCTTGGACTATCGTTTTATAGCTGCCTTCGAAACTCGTGTTGCATGCCACTTTGTCTCCGAGGAAATAGCCAGTAATGTATGCAATGGACACCATGGTGTAGCAGCCGGACAGGAAAATAATAGGGCGCTCAGGATACTTAAAACGCTGCATGTCCACTAGATAAGTAGTCACAGTAAACAGCGTGGACGCACAGCACAGGCAAGACCAGACTAGAATCCAGACACGAGCAAATTCAATCTCCTGGTCGGTGAAGAACATGTAAGCTCCATGTGTTCTGGACGACTCGCATGGAGCACCACAGTCCATCTCCCCAAGAAATTTGTAGTTAAGGTAGGACGGGACCTTGAGAGTCGGCGGGCAGCGGAACGGCCTTTCTGGTGGGGAATATAAGTGGACCCTGGGAGTGCCGGCAGCGGGCACCTGTGCAGGAGCCACGGTGGCCACCGAGTCATTCTGCCCAACGCATATTTGACCGTCTCCCAACACTGGGAAGTTCTCACACTGCAGGCGTTCCGGCCACTGAAACCCAAACTTGTTCATGAGCGCCTCGCAGCCGTGCTTAGCCCTTTCACATATAGACCGACACGGAGGAATGGCTTTCTCCAAAACAGTGCATACAGGCGCGTACATGGAACAAAGGAAAAACTTGAGCTCTGGAGAACACTGTACCTTGACAAGCGGATAGAACTGGTGGACCTCCAAGCCGGCGTCATCTTGGTTGTAGTGTCCGACCAAGTTTGGCATGATGGTTTGGTTGTAGGCGATGTCTGTGCACAGGGGAATAGTGATCGGTTGACAGAATCCATGATCAGGCACGGCTATCCCATGATCTCCTTGGTACTGTCCAGACCCTGAGACCAGACAGGAGGACAGCAGCAATGTCAAGAAGGCAGCTGAACTCCCCCTAGTCTCCATTGTCCCGGGTCAAGCGCCTCAACTTGAGAGAGAAAGTCTGCACGAAGTTAGGATTGAGAACAGCACATTATTTTCTAGCACTGAAATCAACCGGGAAAACCGAACTTCAAAGACTTTAAAGCAAAAAAAAAAAAAACTTTCACGTCCAGGAGAAACGTGTTGCTCGCGCGCACTGACTGCTCGACTTTTTTTTTTCCTCCACTCTTTGTCCCGTTGGACGGTTTCGAGCCCCCCCACTCTCTCCGCACTGTCTCGCAAGTGATATGGGGAGGAGGAGGGATTTAGGGGAGGTTGAAACAGTCACTCTTCCAGACTCCGTCAGCTAAACCGAGCTGCCGTCTGGTGGACTTCTGAGGAACAACAATCTGGCGACCTTCCCTCACACACTCACACACACACATACAAGGCACGTACACGACGGCTATATTTGTGTTTTGAAGTATTTGAAGAAAGAATTCACAAAAAGTGTTTCCCAAGCTGTTTTTTTTTTTGCTTATTATTACAAAACTAATCTATCTATCATTATTATTATTTAAAAACCTACATTTTTTATCATAACTTCTCTTACTATCATAAACACTATATGTCAAAATACAAGACCATGAAAATAAATAACCACTAAATACCTAACTAAATGAAAGAATAAATGAATAACTAATGTTAAAAACTTCTACGAAAAAAATGAGTCAGTAAATGAATGAATTAACAAACACTACTAAAATAATTACTAAATCCCTAACTAACTAACTGAATTAATGAATGAATAAATACTGTTAAATACTACCAATAAAACGCACACTTAACTAACTAACTAGCTAACTAACTAATACAGCTGTTACTAATAACACATATATAAGACCGGATCTCTCTCTCTCTCTCTCTCTTACACATAACATTAATCATTGCCATTTTAGTAAATTATTTTGACTTCCATTCTTTAATCACAGAAAACTCTAAGTCAAAAGATTCAAAGCAATAATGTTTTAATATTGCATATTCATTTTACTACAATATTACTACAAAACCACCACCACACCCATCTATCTATCCAAATTCAGCATATTGTACTAGTTTGGTAAACAAGGCTACATTTGTACAGTGTTACCAATGCTACTGTTACTGCAAAAGCAATCAAAGAATTGCTTCTTCTTCTGCCCTGTATAAATCCAACTATTTAAATGTTGAATTAATTAATATTGTATTGTTGGTCCAGCTTCTCACAGTGGTATTTGTTGAGACAACAGGTAATATTGTGTTCGAGGAACTTTGGAGACACAGACTGAATAAACTAAAAACTCAAGTTGAGCCAGCAATTTACCTTCCCTGAGATAGTAACATATCACGTGATATGATTTTTTTTTAACCGCCGGACTGCCGCTATCAAACTCCACTAAAGAGGTGAAGATGGCCGTTTTGTGGACGCTGTGTTAGTATTTTCTTCTTCTTATTATTATTATTATGAATAAAACCTGTTTATACAGCTTACAGGTATTTTAGTCACAGTTGACGTTATATATGTGAGGCCGGTGTGTTTCTGCTTATCGTTACACTGAGGCACCCTGACATTATTTAGCTGAGCTTAGCTAACGTTAGACTGTACAGGAGCTAGCGAGTTAAACTTTCAATAACCGTAACTATCAACCCCCCCCCCCCCCCCCCCCCCCCCCCCGCCACACACACTTTTGCCCAGCAACAGCGTCCTGATCAACACACGGCCGCGCGAGCGAAAGTTCGAGAAACCCTGAAGTGTTTAACAGTTAAGGCGTAGCGGCGTGTTATATCGGTGAACTCATTTGTATAAAACCGAATTGAGTAAATACTCGTTAAAAAAAAAAAAGAACTCCAAACATGTAGTTACTCCCGAGAATGACAAAATAAAACCCTTAAAAAAAATAAAAAATTTTATATGAAGCAATACGTAGCTTTAACACATCATTGGAATTCCAGAAACAGTATTTTACACATTCTGACAAATAGCCTTATCAGTTTATCATAACTAGAAATTCTGTGAAATGTATCATTTTTGTCTTTACTTAAACTGTTCTTCTTTTCTTTCACCAGAGCTCTGCTGTGGAGGATTGGGTCAGAGGGGTGATGGCTTGCCTTTTGGATCTACAGGAGGGGAGTAAACAAGCTGATGAAGTTGCAGACGTCCTTGAGGGTCTTGGTGATTATGTAGTGATGTTTGGTCAGGTCTGTGCTCTGAACTGATAAATTCCAAAAGGACTGGATGGACACCTATAAAGTGACTTGGAGAGACACGATCTTCTCATATTCACATGCTGAGAAACAAACTTGTTTCCATAGGCTCTTTTATATGTCTGACAAATTGAGAAAAAAAGTCATCAAAAGTCCAATCTACTCTAATTAAAATAAAATGGTTGTGATGTTCTAATATAAAAGAATCATTAATAGTGTGATGTGCGTCTGATGTATTCTACTGACCTTTAAGCAAAACCTGTATTCAGATCACTGTTTGACCAGTTTTGGAAGAATAAAGATTTTTAAGTAATGGTTGTTTGTTTTAATTGTAAGTAATTCTCTCTCTCTCTCTCTCTCTCTCTCTCCTCCCACCTTTATCTATCATTTATCACACATAACTTTAATCATTGCCATTTTAGTAAATTATTGTCGATTATTTGATTTCAATGTAAAAAATATTTATTTTACTACAATATTACTGCAAAACCACAACAACAATAATAATATTAATAATAACAATCAATCAACCATCCATCCAATCAGTCTAACTGTTCACCTATCTATCTATCTATCTATCTATCTATCTATCTATCTATCTATCTATCTATCTATCTAAGCATTATATATATTTTACCAAGCAAATGCACATTTGGCAAATCAGTGCATTGCTCAAGCTTGCTCCCAGGGAGTATTAATGTTAAATGAAGTCGTATAACATGACATACAATAACAAACAACAGAGCAGTTACTCCAATTACACAAGCGCTTTTGACTGGTGTGTGTGTGATGGATTTTAAGGGCAACTAGAAAAAACTGGACAGAGAGATCATGATCAGTAGGTGGCGGTGTTGCAACATACTGAATGCCAATCTCCGGTAAACACCAAGACAAGATAGAAATTTTAGACAAATTTGACTTTCAGTCATTAATCACACATCAACACCGAGGCAAATTATACGATGTGATAATGTTTATTGTATTATATTACTACAAAACAACGACAACAACAACAATAATAGTAATAATTGTATTTACCTAAAAATGACCCATCGTTAAAGGTACATAATATGATCTATCTATCTATCTATCTATCTATCTATCTATCTATCTATCTATCCATCCTGGCCTTATCCTTACCCTTATCCCTTACCCTAATGAATGATAATATAAAACATTGTTAAAATAAAACAATGTAATAATGTTTATTCCGTTTTAATATAATTGTATTTATGTTTCTGTTTGTATTTGATATATTTCTTGTTTTATCCGCTACGAATTGATCAGCACTGACGTTAATTAAACCTTTTTTTTTAAATGTTGTTGTTGGTATGGTACTGAATCCCCGCCCCTTTACCAAACAAATGTGCATTCTGATTGGACGGCCAGAGTCAGAGTGACTGACTAATCGCAACGCAGGGATAATTTCAATGGCAAGGTAATGGCCGAGGAAAACGCCTCGCGAGGATCGGCGGTCGCGAGGAAACTTTTTTTTTTTTTTAACTGGCGAGCGCGAGCCTCTCTGAGATTCTAGTCTCGCGTGACGGGTTAAGGTTTTACACCGTAAATGAAACTCAACAATCGTGCAGAGAAATTGACATAAAGTGCGCATTTCACCTTAGAGATGGAGGTAAGAAATATTATACGTCATAGTTAATGTGGATAATTATGGATGAGCTCGTTTTAGCTTAGCTTTGCTAGTTTGCCCAGGTTCTGTCAGCTGATGTCAAACTCCTACACGACAAACGGGGTGAAATAATCAAAAAGAAAATACAAAAACATCCAAATACAATATATATTATAGTAAGGATAACGTTTGTTTTTATAATTCGTGAAACCGGACGTTTTTGCTGCAATTTAAAATCTGAGGCATTTTGTTAGCATCATGCTAAGTTGTGTCTGTGGCCGTTCTGTTCTCTCAGGTTAACCGTCACAGCAGGCATCAGAAAGCTGGCTAAGGTTCTGACTGCTTATAGCAAATAGTTTTTCATCATTTATTTAAAAAAATCACTATGAATTATATTATTATAGCAAAATGATTGTATAGTATTTAATGCACTATAAAAAAAGGGGAAAAAAAGTTTTCCTGTCTCATCAGGGTGTAGCAGGCCCTTTTAGAGGGACACAAATGTTCCAGAGTCTGCTAGCAAAGGGGCTCTTGAGAAAGATACAACTTCATTGGGCACGGATTGAATTTAGATATGGAAGTCCAATTGTACCTGAGAACAGAAGACGTAGATCGCTGTTTGCCGTTGGTCTCCTCCGAAATCTCTGTGTTAGTTTAACATGCTCCAGTCTCATCGTTTGACCGACAGAGAAATAGCTGATAAATTAGGAGCGTACCCGAGAGAGATTGTTCCTCTTGAAATTTTTTAAAGCACTTTCAAAAAGTCTATAGATGACATAAAAGTCATATTCATTATTTACAATGTCTGGCATGTTAAATTTTAATAATTAAAAAATAAGCATATGAAGAAGGAATATCCACTATATGGACACAAGTCCATTGCCGTGGTATTGTATCCAAATACTTATACAGTAAAACTTTGGATTGCGAAGTAACTTGGTCTGCCAGTGTTTTGCAAGACAAGCAAAAATTTTTAATAAATTTTAAATTGATAAACAAGCGAGGCCCTGAAATACGAGTAGTAAACATATGATTTGTCTGCCGAGCATCATGTGATCACAACCGAGCCAGTGGTTTCTCTCCGTCTCTCTTACTCTTGTGGGCGCACTGAAGGATTGTGGGCAATTGTCTTATACGCTTCCTCTCAGTGCGCGTGCGTCGCTCGTGTAGGCAACGTCCGTGCGCGCATGGATTGTCACATAACATTGTGACCACGTAAAGCTTTTTTTTTGTGTCCAAGTGTAATGACTGTTCTTTAGTAACTGTACTGCAACAACTGCCTTTGTGAAGGAAAAAGGAAAAAGACTGTAGTAGTGAGATGAATCTGTTTATTGACAATGCAATGTCACGTTTCCAGGTAATCCTCAAAATGAGGCAAAAGCAAGTGTGATTCTTGTTTACATTACATTGTTTTCCCAAGGATTATGTTGTTTAAAAAAAAGGAAATTTGCGAAAGTCACTTTTTTCGCGAAAGTGTGAAAGTCATCCACACAAAACCCTCCATCCTCCTCACCTCTCTCTAGTCTTTCCCACACAAGTCAAAATATTCAGCCAAAAATTAAGTATTGGTGCAATAAGATTGTATAGAATTAATTATATTTTTTATATGATTTAGAAATGTAGAAAATGTGTGCACCAAAGAAGCTACTTCTGAAGTTTTTGCAACATGAAAGTGATCAGTCTTGCTTCCCTAAAATTTCAAGTTGCTAACTTCAGCCGTTTAAAAAATGCCTCAAAAATGGCAATGTTTCTGTGGCATACTGTCTTGCTTCAAACAATAATAATTTAAAATGCAAATTCAAAATTTTTCTTTTTGAGTATTGGTACTAAAATTATGTACGCTTATAGAAGCACATGACCTGTTAAAATGCTATTTAAATAGTTTTTTGTTAAAAGCTTAAAAACCAGAAAATCTGTAGTGTCCATAACCATGTCAAAATTAGGTTGGAATATCTGAACAATTTAGCATTTTAGAATCATATACTTTTTCAGATGTTCATGCGAAATAAATTGGCCAAGTTTCATCTGAATGACAGTTAAAGTCATTGAAAGATTTGAATTTAAAAAAGTTCAGGTTTGAGTAAATTTTCCAGCTGACAGAACTTGACCATGTAAATAAACATAAGGCAAGGCATGCAATGAAAGTTTGTGTTATTTTTACTATACATTTTTTTTTATCTTTATGTTTTTAAGGTAAATAATGCCACAAAAAGTAAAATCATTGTGGATGCAAATGGAGCAATGATGCCATTTGATGTGTGTCATAGTGGAGGATCAGACTCATGCTACTCCACATACAGCTTTCAGGTGCGTCAGTACTTTATTAACCTTTACATTTAAAGTAGCTCTAACTTGATAACGAGCATCGTTTTGATTTGCCTCACTTCTCGTTTTATTTATTTTTCGTCAAAAACAGAACGATAGTAATGAAGAAAGTGGAAGACTGTCTGAGATGCAAGGTTTCTCCTCCGATGAGCAAATGCCTCTCCCCTACCATTCCTGGGCGATGCAGGAAGAGCCTTATCAACAGATGGATTGTACTCAGAGCACCCCCAGAAACAGGTCGAATAAATTTTTAATAAACAAAGATAAAGTTGTCTGACATGCTGTCATATTTTTTAGTCAGTTTGGAAATATAACTTTTTTGCCAATACAGTATGTATGTTTTATGAGGATGAAGAATTAATCTATTAATGAAACAGCTACAATTACTTTCTAAATCTATTCTGCCACTCTCAGAATACTCTATCCACATGACTGAAAAATATCATCTTCTAAAAAAATATTAAGCTGTATGAAATCAAGATATACAGGACGGTGTTTAAGAAGAAACACTGCAAAAATGTAAAGAAATCTGTGCGTTCACAATCCGATGAAACAATTCAGATTCTGTACTATGACACGCTTATCAGTCGAAACGGGGGGAAGGGAGTGACGGGCATTTGAGGCGGTAAAACGCCAAAGAACGGTAAAACGTTCAGCGCACACTGAACTGTTTACACATTTTCATTCATGTGACAGGCGTGAATTATTTAAGTTTGTTTAGGTATAATAAGTACAGCGTTGGACAGAGATCCGTTCTGCTCAGTAACAGTGCAACATTTTTGGTTTAATTAAATTTAAATTAAAAAGGTAAATATTAAAATAATAAACATGTTAAGTTTAAACATGTTAAGTTTAATAAAAATGAATAAGTTAAAAGTTGAGCTCTCATATTTAAAGTTAATTTGTATTGTTTAAATGCTGCACTCGGTTTTTAATTGAGAAAACTAATGTTATAAGGATGGGAATATCCAATTATTATAAGGAATATCCAAAATATTAAAATGTGATTCATACTGTATGTACAGGATTTAAGCGTACATGAATCTAACAATATTGCAAATAATTTTTACTAAATTTCCATCATCTCATCTAATGTCATATTGGTAGATTATTGAAACATGCTACACAATGTCCTTGACAGGAATGTTAAAGACGGTATTGATTGTGGGAGCGAGGCTGACCTCTATGGATTAGTGTCCAACATCTTGGAGGAAGTTGATCCGATGGACTCGTACTTCTGTCAAGAGTTAGTAAACGCTATATGTTAAAAGTACTGCAGATGTGTAATAAATACTATTCATTGCTGTACTTCAGGGGTTTCCAATATTTTTGGTCAGATCGCCCCAATTAACATGTTGTAAGATTCCAAGGTGGTGAAATCTTCATTTATTATAAAGATTTTTTTTCCTACTTCAGTTGTTTCACTTGGCATTCAGGAAATAGCAGAGGTATAAATTTGTCAGTTTGAATTGCTAAACTTGTACTATTAAAATAGTACTGAATGTCACGGGAGTGAAGGATACAAATAACAATTTATTTGAATTGAACTGAAAGACGAAAAGAACATTTAAAATGGCTTGTTTGAATTAAACGTTCAATAATTAATTAAAATGCAGAATTAAATAAAATGGCGGGTGGGAAAAAAAGTAACTAGGCATTAATAATTGGTAATAAAGTTCATATTTCTAATATGCATTTATTTAAACAAATTGTACATGTATTTGACTCCAGTGTGCAAGGTGTTTTTCCACAGGAAATGAACCACACGGAGTGAGATTTGGATTTTGGGGGCCATTCATGGGGTCTGTGGCAATATCCCAACTGACTTCCTTCAGAATACTGTGCATTCCATCCGTGGCTGTTTTTCGGGAAATGGTTGATGAAAGATTTGCTTTCATTTTTTTATGTAATAAAATAATATGTACAATTTGTTTCTATAAATTTGTATTAGAGATACCAACTTTATTACCAATTTTTAAAGGTTAGTTACTTTTCACCCACCCTGTCATACTTTTTATTTTAAAATAGTAAAAGAAACAAAATATATATCTATATGTCTTGTCTGGTGACTCCTAGTTTGGGGACCCCTGCTTTAATTTTCAATGACAAAGACCATGATATGCACTTAAAAAAAAAAAAAAAAAGGTTTTAATGAATAAGAATTTTATCCATAGAATGTCAACGGGTCTTACGACTGGGTGGTCCCCGATGTCCCAGGAGAACAGCTTGCAGTATCTTAATTCTGAAGTAAAGGCACAGTTCAGTTCTGGAATGCAGCACAATCCCGAACCCGGCATCAAGCTCCACACTCGTCCAGTGGAACGAGAGTCTGATCAAAGCTCTGACGTGTTTCAGACACATTTCAGTAGCTTTGCCGCTGCTGACCCTTCCTGGTTGTTTTCCACCTGTAATGGAGAATCTAAATCGGAATCCTACACCTCAGCGTTTCCGAATTTACCCAGACCACCTCCCGGTTTTGATGTCTCGCATGCGGTGAGGTCAAACTTCTCCAAAGGCAGATCAGTTAAATCAGAGCACGGTGTGTCTGTCAAAGACAGCAGATTTCAGAGCATCAGTGATAAGAGCTGCCCGGATGTCCTTAATGACCATTGCAGCCTTCCGTCCGGTATGAATGACTCCTTTTTTAGCCCATACCAAGATTTCTCTGCATCGAAAGGATTGAGAACCGAAAGGAACATGCCTTATTCCATGGAAGACGTCAGCAAGCTGCCTAACAGTTTGGAGGCTTTTCTTGTGGGGGAGCAGGAGGGCTTGTATAACAGAGAATCAGCTCAGAGCATGGGTCAAATCTCCAGTCTGAAGAGAGAACTCGCAAGGGCGCAGAGAGGGAGTGGGGTTGGGACTCCTGAGGAGTTTGCTGATTTTGGTCAGCAGTCAGCAGACTGTTTTGAACCTCCTAAAGCCTACACATCTTCTTTCAACTTTTCAACCCAACAAAGCAAAGAAGCCAACCAGAGAGAAGCAAGGAATGTCCAAGCCGGTCTCAATCACTACCATCATGGGAAGCCAAACCAGCTCCACGGTTACACCAAGCCTCCACCCAAAACAACCTTCAATGCTAATCATCCAAGTACATCGAAATTCATGGCTGATTTCGCTGCTGTTCTGTCACAGCAACAGATGCAGAGGGTCGTACCTAAAACCTTCACTGATTTTGGACAGGGTGATGTGAAGACATGTCACGTGGGCCTGGGATTGGGTGTCGAGGGTCCGGGGAAGATAGGAGGCGCTGTGGACAGAGGAGACTTCGACCTACAATCAGAAATGGCCAGGTTGCAGACTTCCTCAGCCAATGGCTTCATAGGTGATGCGCCACGTTTTGGAATAAAACCTAAATCCCCAGTTGTCTTCCCTAAAGAAGCAGACAAGAAAAAAGGTCTGCTGCAGAACCCGTATCAGAGTCGAGGCAATGTTTATTCAGGGCAGGCCAGACACAACGGAGCCACCCCTGCCCCATGCCAGATGTTTCATTCCTTGTACCAGATGGGACAGAACCCATGCCATATGTTCCCCGAAGTATGGTCAGACGCAGAACTCCTTGCCCGAAACCCCTACCTGCAGGACATGATGGGGCTGAACCGCGCCGGAGGAGACGGAGTCCTTCCAGAGTTAATCTCTAACCTGAGGTCAACCAACAGTCACGGTGGCACTGTAAATCAGCTACATTACTATCTGGAAGAGTGCTTTGAACGGTTGAGAGTTTTGGAGAAAGACAGAAAGAAGGTAAGTGTGTACTGCAAGGTTAATAAAATAAATAGCTAGATAAATAAGTAAATAAATAAACGAACATTTAAAATAAACCATAATTCTCAAGAAGCGTCATAGTGACAGTATAATTTTTAAATGCATACAAAGATAATGTTAAAAACTATACACAAACAGATGTTTGAGGGTTAATTACTCAGGAACAGAAATTCTGGCATAAAAACGTTGCACTGTATATATATTTTTATCTTATTCCTAAATAGGCTGAAGCTATCCTGCAGAACAGCTTCCCAGACATGTGTATCTTATCCGTGACAAACACTAACCCTGTGCCCAAGTTGCCTGTGAACCCCACCGGAGTGGACAGGCTAATAGTGGACCAGTTCCGAGAGCAAGCCAAGGTCAGCATACAAGTCTTTTACAAATAAAACCGTGATAGCGATGTGATAAATGTGTAGTAGATGGAGAGGACTGTAACTAGAACGTTCACTGATTTTGGGAAGAGCGATAGATGGATGGGTCGTGTGGGCAATCAGAGATGGGTAGGTTGTAGAAATACAATCAGAGATGGGTAGGTTGTAGAATGTATGGCTGATTGTATGGTATATTCCCAATTTTACAGATTTAACGCTGATCATGCATGAATTGCATTTCTTTTGCCTTCAGGTGGTGAACTTGTTGGGGAAGGTGGAGCGCTTGCTGAGTTTTCCTCTCCATGCCAATATAAGTTCGACTCTGGACCGGCACCTAGAGGCGATCTATATCACTCAGGCTCGCCGCAAGGATGAGTCCATCAGCAGCAGCAGGCAGAGACAGGGCATGGCCAGCCTCAGAGAGGACAGAGGTAGTTAGATATTTATCTGATAACTCAATATTGTAAAATCCCATGTCCATGAATTTAGGTCAGAGCATTTCAGAGCTTCTTGTAGTTTAATTCTTGGAGCTATGACTACAAAGCTAATAGGATAAAGGGTATCAAAAAGTTTACAGATTCATGCGCTACAGATTCGTACGTCCTCCATCAGATACCATAAAACCTGGCTGTACAATTCACCATTTCCGGTCTGGCCCCTGGGGACGATGCACAGTGCTGCGAAGAAGATGATGAAGACTGTGAAGACTGTTGCTTCATCTCAGGCCAATACACCCAAGTTTTTTAGTCACCTGTAATGCTCCACATGAAGGACGACACTGATGGAGTTCTTGGCAGACCTCGGTGTGATCTTCTAGAAGATACTTTTAACATTTACTTCATTCAAAAGTAACTACATTTCTGTATTACCTAATCATAATGGAGTGTAACATTTGAAGCGTGACTGGCTTTTCCTTTGAGACATGCCTAAGAATGTAACAGGTGTTACATGAAATAAGAAGCTGAGCTTCTCACAGACAGCAGCAGAAACAGCAAGTTCACAATCGGGAAGCAGAGAGAGAGAGAGAGTTTTTGCTGTGCAAAAAGCTACTGTGGGCTAATACAAACCCCGTACATGTGATACGTAAGTAAATTTAAAGGTGAATATTTCTGTTTGAATATTATGTTTCTGTTTACTCAAGTGCACCTGTGAATGGAGGACTTTTACTTGAGAAATACTTGCCCTAGGGAACGTGTGTACTTTGTCCACCTCTGGTCTTGGCAGGTCTTTGTTGCTGATCTGTAGATTGCTGGATTAAAAATTAGTCCATTGAGACAGAGAATTTTACATCTATTTCTTAAAAAAAAAAAAAAAAAACTAAGCCAGAAAGGAAACATAAATGTTGTGGCATTACGTAGAACAAACAATACATTTGTTTAGCCAATAAACTAATAAATAAATACATTTTGTTCTTGTGTCTTTACAGATGTCCCACGTTTGGTCTCTGCGCTCAAGGACCTGAGCAGGAGCACCAGGAGTTCCTGCACCGCTCTGTGGTGCGCACTTCAGATGACCCTGCCTCAAAAAAGCACCAGCGCCGAGGACGGAGACAAAGGGCTCTCGTCAGATTTAGAGCAAGACAATTCTGACCATGTCGAGCCTTGAAAATGTGCTTTGACTTTATGTCAGGCAGCCGTTCCTGTGTGAGTGTGTGTGGCTCAGTGAGGCGCCCGGTGGAGAAAGGGAATGTTGTTTCATAAATTTCTTGATAACAGTAGAGTCAATGATACAGTAGGCTCAGTTCAGAGCAATAGATGGATTCCTTAAGTTCAGTAACATTTCTTCAATCTATGTATAATTAATAATCAATCTTATTAACACTCCTAAATGATATATGTATATATGAATACAATCAACTTTTCCAAAGTATAGTGGGCTGAAGGTATAGCAGTGGGAGGAGTATCGCCAAGCTGTGTGGTTGGTGGATTTTTGAAACGCTGCATTTCTTTTGTGGACAGAATGTAGAGAGAAAGAGAAAAAGACTGATCAGAAGCGCTGGAGTAAAAAGCCATTAAAAAAAAAAAAAAAGTTAGTGTGGGACGAGATCCGTAAACGGAAAACAACAGGAAGGTTTTATGTGTCGGGGGAAAAAAAATCATTGTAAAAATAATTTAAAGGTCAGCAAGTTTGAAGAATAACAAGATTATCAACCTCATGACCTGAGATTTTAGTCGCAGTTACTCCTGCTTCAAATGTGAACCTCACAATAAAATAATAATAATAACAAAAAAAAAAAATATCCTGGATTAGTTTACATTGATGGTGTGATTTAAAGAAATCCTGGGAGTAAGCTGTAACCTGTTCTGGCTATATTTATAAATTTGTAATCCTTGTATTTTATGTATTTATTGCAACATGGTTATGTTGCAGAATTTGGTTTCGAACAATCATAATCGGAAAAATTGTTGTCTCACTGAGATCCCCATTGTTGATCGTTTTAGTTTATTTATTTCCAATAAGCAGTAACTTGAGGTAAAGAGGCATGATAAACAAACGAGTCAGTGTAGGTTTTCAACCACAGAGAAACTCAAGTTAGGATACGTCTACAGATTTCTTTCAGAATGATCCTAACCCTTGTTGAATCAGATTTCTTCCGTTTATCTGAAGTTGATAGAAACTTAATCCCTCAGAAGACCTGGGAAGAGCAATGATCTCTGAGTGAATGGATTATGACATGCCATTGTCATTGTTCTAATGACAGTTTTAATTTTTCTGTTTCCAATTAATGTTTATAATTAATAATAATAATAATAAATAAATAAAAAACCCTCAAGCTTAAGTTCTTAAAAACTGTTGTTTTATACTTCGTTGCAAAAGATATTCAAATGTAATTGTTGTGATAAAGCACACAGTGGGGCAAAGCAACAAGGTTCAAGATGTAAACTCCATTAAACATAATCGTGAACATGCGAATAAACAAACAATCAAACAAGTGTCAGGCTTCGAAAACGACTAAAATTTAATCGCAGAGTGTCTTTGATGAAATTTCTGTTTCTCGCAGAGATGAAGAGAGACATCCAAAACATAGCTATCAGGTCAAAATTTTGTGTCGACAACCAATAACTGTATTTTATGATTTAAGTATTTAAGGATTCATATAAAAAAATTTCAATACTATAACACTTATGAAACGTGCTGTATTGTGTTGCCAGTTTATCAATTAATAAATTGGAACATTTATGTTTACGGACCTTTATGTTCTCTGATACTGAAATAAAAAAAAAAAAAAAAAACAGAATTCTTTATTTCGTACTTTATTCGCGGAGCCCCGACCAAATATCAAGTTTATAAACAGAAATTGTTTCACAGACTTTCTATAGATCTTAGGAAATATTCTGATATGTCGAGATAATTATTTTTTTTTCTTTTAAGAACCGTAATCAAACCGCATCAAAATTATCATGAACTCAATACTTGGTCAGGTCTCCTACACAACCGATACTTAAGTAATGCATTTGACCTGGTATTACTTAACATTATAATGTTTGTCAAACAAACAAACAAACAAAAAACACCACCAGTAAAGTGTTACTGCTAGCATAATTCCTCCTTTAAGAGATTAGATTAGATACAAACAGCTGAAATATTTTCACCTGATTGTTCACAGAAACTTTAATTAAAAAAATTAAATTCCAATTACAGTTATTGAAGTACGACACCTTTGGCTTTAGGCTTTTATTAGCAGGACATTTACACCCTTGTTGTGTTAATTTATTTGACTGTGATTACATTGTGAAAAGTCTCAGTAAATTTAATTATTATTCAATATAAAATCTGTTCCGAGTCAAAGGCTAAAACATTTAGAAATCATTATGGAAATTGAAACAAAAAAAATAACTACTTTTTTTTTTACAGATAAAATATAAAGGTTAACCAACTGCTTGTACCAAATGTAAATGAGTTTTCTTTGTTCATATTGTTACACAAAAACAGCCAGATTTCAAGTTATTAAGTTAAAGCTTGTTAAGTAAAAGGGCATGCATGGTGCACCGGTTTCACACTGGCTCAGGCTTTAAGTTAGATGATTTTTATAATGATGTCACTATGATACAGAAGCTCCGATGCTTGTATCGGTATAGCGGGGCGGGGCCGGGGGGGGGGGTGTCACGTGACCCGACTCGTTCTCTTTCGGCGCTTAAGTAAAGGCTCGTGCACGCTTCAGTTAACTTTCGAAGATGATTATGTGCAAATACATTTCCTTGAACAGTGCAGCTGCACGCCCACATTAATTGTGCTGCTTGTGACGTTACGACCCAGTTGCTGCACAAAATTTGTCCACTAGATGGCAATACAATGCGCCCTTCATGAAATCACTAGATTTTTATGTGGCTCAAAACATTTGCACGGTTCTTCTAGGTCTGATTGAGCAAAGAAAAATACTAATGAGGGATGTGACAAGTTTGACTTTTATACCGTATTCCTTTCACACATTCGTCTCATCCCAATGACTATATTTTGTTGGAGGAATTCATCAACTTCTCTTTTTCTCAATCACCTGGTAAATATGGTGATCTATTTATTTTTTTGCCAGAGGTTATCAACATTATCATCATCGGTAAACGACAGATGCAGTAGATTAGGTTTAAAAATGGGAAGAGTCAGTAAGCTGTAGTCACATGATCAGGAAAAATGGATTATACAATCACACACAGTGGTAGAGCAGCGCCTTTTAATCCACACCACATTCAGAAAGACATTTAGAGAATCTGTTAAAAAAAAAAAAAAAAGAACGGAAAAAAATAGAATAATTGTGTGGAGACCGAGTTTTAAAAGCATACATGTACCACAAACTCTAATACACACCAGAATGTTCTTGTGTGTCTTTCCAAGCAGGGATATGCAACACCCCAGTGAGCAGCACCGGGGGGAGGCTTAAGGCGTGGCATCACTGAATCTTTTTTTTTTAATAAAGGGGAAAAAAAAAATTCCACTAGAACAAAGTCCACACGTCTCTCACGTCTTCAGGGTTTTAGTCCGTAATCGATTTCCTCGTCTATCTCTTGCGCTCGCCCTTCTGTGTGCGCTTCTTCTCGCGGTCTTTGCGCTCCTGCTTGACGAGCTTGTCCTTCTCACGCTGCATCTTGTCCTGCTCCTTCTTCTTCTGCGCATCCTCCTTGGCCTGTTCGCGCTTCTGCCGGCGCCGGCACAACACGTCCTCTACGTTGGTGTTCTTGAACAGGGCTGCAGCCGGCAGTAAAGGATGTTAACACGGTGAAACACGAATACAGCTAATCTAAAAGATAAATAAGACGGGGAAGTAGAGGAGTAACGGCCTGTATGATCAGGATTTGCAGATAAATTACAGCGCCATGTGCCAATGTATTCACAGCGCTTTAATTTTTACATTTTGTTACATTACAGCTTTATTTCAAATGGATTCAATTCATAATTTCAATATCCCATAATGACAACATGAAATACGTTTGTTTGAAATCTTTCCAAGTTTGGTCAAAAAAAAACCCAGCTCTGAGACGAAATGGCATCCATTCAAGTGTGCATTAAACACCATGTAACGTTGTCTTCCTGAGTACCGTTTAAACAAGATCAACTGACCCTTCTGCATAACCAGGATTCCTCTCACGATTTGTAGGCGCAATCTCACGAGAGTATAATGCAGAACCAAAACACCAAACCTGTGCGTGTATCACAAGGTGTACAACACTTCTATGCGGTTTGATTCAGGATGAGACGTGGTGTTAGGGGCCGGGAGTGACGGCCCGACATTCCGCGAGCTTCAGCGAGGACTGCCAAAACAATTAGACACGTTTAATTTTTTCGCGTGGAAAGATTGGAAACGTGATCACTACACCAAAACTGCAAAAACTGTGCTGACTCCACGTGAGTGAGTTTCACTTTGTCACACTTACAAACAAATCTTTCGAAAGTGCTCGTTCGTACGTCGGGGTACAGTGGACAGGAATTAAAACAAAGTCTAAGATACGTTATGATAAGCAATACTCTGCTTTTTGAGTCCTTTGTCTAGTAGTATGATGAAAAGAAAAAAAAAAAAAAACTTTGCAAGAGATGTTAAAGGATACACTTGTCACTTGGGATTCCCAGAGCTGCTCCTGCAGATTCCTCCTCGTCCTCCCCTTCAGTGTCGGCGTTAAGAATCTTAACACAAGAACCAGGAGACAGACAGACAGGCTCTACTAGAACATGTTAACACACTTGTAATGACATTCATCAGATTTCCCTCATTTCTGCTCAACACAACTTCAAGGATATTCCTCCTCGTCCGTGACGTTCGCGTACTGAGCGAGCAGCGCCTCTTTCCTCTTCTTGGACTCCTCCGAGACCTCCTTCTGCCTGACCACCATCTGAGCCTGCTTCTCGATCAGACTGGCGATGGCCTGAACCTCATCTACGACGAAAACGTAAAAAATAAAAATACATGAGGACCGGAAGATCTGATAATGAGATCATTTTGATTTTGATTACAGTATCTATGACATCATTATAATGATCATACAGCGCTACCACGGCATACACATTTTTAATCCATTCCAGAGGCGAGTTCCTAAGGCGATATGTCGTATTGTGAAACGCAGTTCCCATAGGAAATAATGTAAACGCAGATAATCTGTTCCAGCCACCCAAAAATATTACCAATATTACAAATTTGCAACACTATAAAACATATTTCTTCATATAAAAACAATCAAAACATTTAGAAAAGACATGTAAATTAAGGAAATAGACATTAAACATCACTTAATAGTAAATTATGATTCCTCTTGGCAGAGACGGCTTTAAAAACTACCGTACTTGCTAACATTCCTGGGACTCATAATACCATGTCTTCACTAAATCTTGCACAATATGCAAAAAAAAACAAAGCCATTCCACGGTTTTTTCTTTCCTACCAGAGCGACCTGGACTTGAAAGAAATGTTTCAGCTCACCTTCCGGCTGATTGCCGGAGGCTGCGGCTCGAGAGCAGCATTCGCTCCACTGCTTCAGGATCTGCTGACAAACATCCTCGAGCGTGTCTTCATCCTGAAAGGAGAACAAAAATCAAATGCTTTATCACGATCAACTCTAGCTGTTTCACTCGTGTGTAAATATGTACAGTACACGTTTAAGACTAGAAAGATATCCATTATGTCTCAGTTCTGATAAATTCTCCAGTCTGATTGGTCAGATAACAGCAGCTGTACTCCATCTAAAACATTATTATTTCTATAGTAAGCACCTTGTATAGCGGATGGTGTAGAATCACTGTTATAGTAATCAGTGTTATAGTGAACGTTTTTGTAAGTGGATCTTTATTTCGTGTTTATAGAAGGAGTCACAGGTTAGTAAATGAGGTAAAATTATAACTTTAGACTTTCCAAGTTCCTCACAAGCTTTTTATTTATTTATTTTTTATTTTAACTTTAATTTCTATTTAAACTAACTTTATGTTTTGAGTACTTTCTGCTACATTGAACGCAACCACAAAGGAATAATTTTAAAAAAATGGTGCGTCTTCCCCTTTGATTAAAAAGTACACTTGTGTGAAGTTGTCATGCTGTTTTTAAGAATTTATTATTATTATTATTACTACTATTATTTTTACATATCCTGCATCTGGGCTCATCGCTCTAGTCTACTGTTGATTAGTTTTAGATTAGAACATACTAGAGATTATGAATCTCGATTCCTTTGTGTGTTGATTAATGTATTGCCACACTGACTCCAAAATCCATTTAAAAAAACAAACAAACAAACAAAACAAAAAAAAAAAAAAAACAATTTTTACATTTCTAATAGAAATGAACCGGCGGCCAATGACCAGAATAAACTGGTTTTCAGTTTGATTGGGCGTGACCGGAGATCGGCCTCAGATATGAACGATTCTGTATCGAGCACAACAGAAATGCATTTTTAATGGCGTTACTTTATCAAAAATTAAATTTCAGTTGCACAGGTTAAAAACCTCCGATCTTCAAACTCTGTGATAGAATTAGTCTCATTACACACGCTTAAACCAGTCTCAAAACACAAGGAAGATTTAATTAGTCTCAAATTGTGTGCGTTAGAAGACACGCTACCATTGCGCTCACGGTCAAGTTGAGTTTGGAGACATTTCAGGATATGAAACGTCACCGTTCGTTTATAATCATAGTGGTGGCGCACCCTGAACTGTTCACACACAGCCATCCAATGTGGTAGGAGTGAATTACTTGTCAAGTTTGTTTTGAAATAACAATGATAGCAGATGAGAGATAGAAATCTAACGCTATAAGGAACGCGCTAAAATTCATTACTTATTAATTTTTTCTAAAGGAATTTTCTTTTCTTTTTTCTTTTCTTTTTTTTTTTTTACATCAAACCAGGATAGTTATACAATCGTGATTCTTTTAGAATTGCAATATTAATTAAATCTGCATATAATACCCTATCACCCTATCCTATTTATTTCTTATTTGGTTTGTATCCTGATAAAACGTTATTGTAAGCGTCTTTGGAAAATCTTCCTTTTTACAAAAGATGTAAAGATTTTAAAATGATCAAAGCTATACATTAAAAAAAAGTATGACGTCACACAGACTTTTAGCCACATCCTGAGCGCACACTGACACTGAATGTGTGGAAACAGCTGACATCACTGTTGCTAGGTTTGTGATGATAAAAATAACTTTTCAGCTGTTACCCCAGGAGGTGGTGTACATCACACCATGTGCACTATGTAGGGAATTAGTTTCCATAGTGTTGGATTGTCTACAATCAGGGTAAACTGATCTCCACACGCACTGATGAATCAACAGCACCAGGGTGGGGTGTCCACCCACTTCACCAAGCAAACACACAACCCTCTTCACGCCATACTGACTTTTACACAAACATATCTGTGATGGGAATAACTCGAGAGTTTAATTAAGAACTGTTGCACCGAATCTTTTTTTTTTTTTTTTAAAGAAAAGAAAAAAGCGAATCTAATTAAGAAACGCCGTTAAATCGAAAACCACGGCGCCAACAGGCGTTCCCCTGACAGCTCATCCCAATCCGCTGCGCGCTCCCTACCCGCGTGCGCTACACAGCGGTGCGCGTTCTAACATCTCCGAGCACCCTGCGCGTGCAGCTCGCGGCGGATTGGGACTGAGCTCGAGTCGGGGCGCGTGCAGCCCGGCGTGTACCGACCACAAACGCGGACAGGATGCCGTTCAGCGCGTCGCTCTTCTCCTCGTCGCTCTCCTCCTCCTGCAGCACGCCGAGGATGTAAGCTCCGTACACCTCCCGGTCCGCCCCGAGGCCGTCCAACCGCTCATCCAGCCACTTTTCGAACTCCCCGGCCGAGGATGCGGGCGCCGCCATGTTGGCTGGGGTCCTGCGCCTGCGCACTGAGCAGCCGAGGTGGCCGCGCAGATCGCCGGCTCATAAACACCGCTTTAAATAAAAACCAAGGAGCTGCGGACTCTGTTTTTTCTTCATTTATTTCTCTCGTTTTCAAATCTCCCCCCCCCCCCCAAATACAGCGGATTTTTGTCTCTTTCTTTCTTTCTTTCTTTCGAGTTTCTTTCTCTTCATCTTTCTTGCCTTTTCTTTCTTTTGCTGTTGCTTTCTTTCTTTTCTTGCTTTCTTACTTTCTCTTGCTCTTTTTTCTTTCTTTAATTCATTGCCCCGCCCCCACCCTCACTGATTATTGAATTCTAATTAAAATTTTATTTGTTACATACACAACCATACACAGTTAACACATTGCACATATAAGAAAAATGTAAAGTTTAAGAATTTGGGATGAATATACAATTTACAAAGTTGCAATAAATTACAAATATATACAATGTATCAAATATACATTATACAGAATGTGCAGTATAAATGGGTATGATATAAAGGTATATAAACATGTGAAGGATATGGTGCGGAGGTATGACATAAGCAGTATGAGTTACACATGAAATATGAAATGAAATGAAACTGTGTGTGTGTGTGTGTGTGTCAGCAGCAGTGTTATTGTCCATGGCAAGTGCAAGTTAGTCGTCATCCATTTACAACTAATTAGTTTTTATTTAAATGCTATCCTGTTTCATTTACAGTTGTTTTTAATTTGTTTGGTATTTATTTATTTATTTATTGTCTCATTTTCATAAAACATACACATTCTCCATCTTCTCCATCTTTTTCAAACATCTTTTAAAATAAGATTTAATTTATTTTATCACATTTTAGACTTTGATTTTATATTGTAGGTGTTTTAGAGTTAGATTTTGCTTGTGCTTCATGAGTGTGTGATTTGTCTTTTAGTCCACTAGAGGGCGCAGTGAGACTGTTTTAGAGTCACAGTTGCAGCTTTAGTTTGTTGTGGCTGATTTTACTTTTAATGCAATCAAACATTTTGATCTGAAAGTTAATCATAATGCAAATGCTGTGAGATTTTTATTTGAAATTTATTTCACATAATCCGCATCACAACAACAACAACAACAACAATAATAATAATAACAGCTCTAGCTTATAGTGCAACTCTACTAGTTTCTTAGTGTTTATCTTTTAGAGATTTATAGCCCAAATGATTTTGTACTAGCTGTGCATATAAAGCATATATTAGTGATCTCTGCATGTTCATATTATTTAGCTTATTTTTGCACTTTTGTTTAGTATGCTGTTTAATTTTATTGGAGTTAATTCAGGCTATTATTTTCTTTCAGTTAAATAAAGATTTAATTTGAGCTTTAATTAGCCATAACGATGCTGCGTGTGTGTTTTGTGTGTGTGTCTCGGGCAGATCATGAACAGATCCTGAAGAAGCTGCTTCACAGATAAAACTGAAAAAAAAAAAAAAATTCTATTTAGAATTAATTATTATTATTTATTGGATGTGTGAATGTTTTTTGTTTATCAGAATCATGTGGAGTTTGATCCAATGTTAATTAGTCACTTAAAGGAAAAATATGACACACACACAAAAGTCTTAGAAGAAGGAACAGGAGGTGAGCGGAGGCTCGTGAGCTGCTCCTGGTCCGAGGGGTTCCTCTCTCACTGCCCATGATGCCAGTCTCCCTGTGGCCTGCGTGATATTATTTTTGTCGAGGAGACGCAGATTGATGCAAAGTGACTGGAGCCAGGGGGCTCGATGGAGTGCATCAGTGTGCATCTACATGTCTATGTCTGCAGGCACGCACACACACACACACACACAC